>NQII01000469.1:239332-308426 GCA_002778355.1 Clitarchus hookeri | reverse complement strand
CGTCTCTCGGCGACTTCGGCGTCCGTCCCGCGATGTCTGGCGCGGCCCCGCGTCTCGTGAGTCCTCGGGATTGACTCCCCGGCCGTCCAACTGGGCCGCACACCTGGCGCTGACCCCCGCGTCTCTTGAGCCCTCGGATTGACTCCCGCCGTCCAACTGGGCCACACCCCTGGTGCTGACCCCCGCGTTGCTTGACTGCGCGGATTGACTGACTTCTCCACTTCCCTGCCGGACTATATCTCGAGGAATTCCCTACGTCATTGGCGACCCGACTTACGTCAAACTTCGGCGTGCGTCGATCAGGGGACGCAAGCCTCATGCACTGACGAGCGCCTCTCTCTGTCACCTGGCATGTGCGTCATTGGAAGGAACTATTCGAGTGACGTCGGTATGAGCATTTGACGCACGTTCTGGCAGATTGTGAAAGTGTCGCTCTGTTCTTTCTCTGCACACGTCATGCGTCAGTAGTGTACTGTAGAGAAAAGCGCTGCAATCTCCCATTATGTTTAAAAGATACGGAGTATTCATGGAAATCATATTATACCCTTTTTCACACAGTTAAGGGTAGAGTTTTAAAAAATCCTAAAATTATTTTTAAACATTTGTATGTTGTATTCTGAAGTATAAATCACGCCAATATCTCATCAGGTGTAAAGATACTGAAGATTCCGTAAAACAAACATTCTGGCCCTTTTCAACCCCGTAACGGCCGATTTTTTAAAAAAAGTAGTTGTTACCTACATCCTAAGGGAAACCCATTCCTCTGCACCATAAGAGAAAGCCACCACTAAAATTTCAAGTTTCCAAGTCCAACGGTTTGAGTTCAAAGTTCATTACGTAATTCTGTAAGGACACGTCATTTTACATATCTTGTGACTTGTTGCCAATAAGTACACATTAAATTGTACTTTATATATTGTAATTGGGAAATCAATATTTTGTTTGAATTCTACTACAGTTAAAAATATAATTAATGTAGCGGAATTTGAATTAATAATAACGACATTTGTTGTTGGTTGTACAGGTTAAGGGTTGCTTTGCCCGGATGCCGCATAGTGTTGTGAAACTGATTCTGAATTCCGCGCATGTGTACGTGTTCTGTTGCATCCGGGAGATCCAGTCAAACCAGGTAGCCGAGATTGCAAATGTTACTTGCGGGACGCTTACTGAAGGAGGTGTCAAAGCTCCCTTGTAATTTGCAGTGTAGTCTGAAACTATCAACAACTTTTGAATGACAAGCAGTCTTTCTCCACCAAACTCGATTTTTTTGTTGATTATACTCTTAAATCTCTTCTGGAAAGCGGATGAATGTCATACTTTCATTGTAATTCGTACACTTTCATCGCTTGCACCTTACACTTTTTCATTACGAACCGAGCATAACTATGGGACTTTAAGGTGGATTTGACTATTTAGTGATGGAAATTTCGCAGCAAAGATAAGTTTAGTTAGTAGTCTATACCAGTTTTACAGATCATCTCANGCGAGACTATTTAGTGATGGAAATTTCGCAGCAAAGATAAGTTTAGTTAGTAGTCTATACCAGTTTTACAGATCATCTCAGCAATTTGGAAATACTATTTTTGGCTTTGTTGAAGTGCTCTTAGTTAATATTTACAATACGCAAAACATATGGGAAATTCCGGTTATTAGTTTTTTTTTTTTGTTACTGTAATCATAACAGTAGAACAAAATAATTTCTTGAAGTCTACTCTGTTACTTTTATTTTCGTAGGAGACAGTTTTTAAATGCACACAATAATTTTTATACGTGCATTTCATCGACTCTGCAATGCATTTCGTTAGTCAAACATTATCTCGTTCTTATGTATATACCCAGGGAAAATATGCGACTGCCAAAAAATTATTTGCAAATGCTCATTTATTTTGGTCGCACATTACGATATCTACGATTTTCATATAGCTATAGACAGAAACTTGGCCACTATTATATTGTCTTCTAGCTTATCAGTTTAGTAAAAAAAAAANATTTTCATATAGCTATAGACAGAAACTTGGCCACTATTATATTGTCTTCTAGCTTATCAGTTTAGTAAAAAAAAAAATTTATTAAATACATTTGAAACAAAAAAGGTTTTTGCAGTGCAGAGTTATTTAAAGGCAAGCATAAAATTATTGCGCGTGTTTCATTATAATTTTATTGCCTTTTTTATATGAAATAACTGCAAATAAATGATGCTATCAATAATATTGCCCAGAAAACGTAGCCAAACTTAAAATAAAATTAAATACAGGCTAGTGACTTCATGCACATTGTCTGCCAACATAACAAAATTAATATTTGTAGTTTACTTTGAGTTGTAGTGTTGGTAGTTCAGTAGATCTTACTTCGGAAAACAAATGAATAAGATACAATTCTCTCGTTGGCTGAGAGTTACGCGGTGAGTAGCCCGGCAATAGAACTTAAGCATGGCTTCAGAAAAGTTGGAAGTACCGTAATGATGTGATGAATAGACTAGAGCAAGACCGCTGTGCCTGTGCTGTATGGTGTATGTGTGGAGGCAGTGGCTGTGTGTAATTTTGATGTCAATAATCGTGCCCATGTGCGGAGGAAGATAACAGGAGCAGATGTGTGTTGTACGTGTTGCAGAGCGTGGAGGTGCTGAAGACGCTGTACCAGTCGGCGGACGAGGTGGACTTGTTCGTGGGCGCGGTGGCAGAGAAGCCACTCAAAGGCGCGTTGCTGGGACCCACCTTCGTATGTCTGGTCGGTGACCAGTTCGCGCGCCTGCGCAGGGGAGACCGCTTCTTCTACGAGGAGGGCGGCCAGACCTCATCCTTCACACACAGTAACTACATGCACCCTCCTCTGTAATCATCTCTCAAACCTTTCCTACCCGACATCTGATGCAGGAGCGGATTTAGAATTTCGCTTTCCGGGAGTCATTTTCTCATTGTGCTGGTGCAGTCTCGAGTCTGTGGGTGGCACTGTCTCATCATACGTTTGGGAAGCAATATAATCAAATAAAGTCAGTATTTCAAAAAAAAAATCTGATATTACTTTACTTTAGTTTTAAAACATTCACAGGACAGTTTCTTTTCTTCTTTGAGGGTGTCATCTTTGACTGCATGGCGGACACACTCACTTTCATGCTCCCTATGAAGTTGGTAATGTTGTAAGAAAAGTAGTTCCATGTCTTAACGACGCATTAAAAGAGTAATTTCATCAATAGTGGACAGTGGATATCTTTTGTTTTCTTAATACAAACGAGAGTGACGACTGGGGTATCACGTACATATATTTGTTCCTGAGAATGTCACATTTTCACTGAATGGACACATAAATAAATTGATCGCGTCCATGGCAAAGTTTATATTACATATGGCAGAAGGTTACAAAATGAGCATAATAACATTTCCCAAACAAATCTTCAAAATTGGTCAATTAACCACGAACAGCTAATAAAATCCATATTATGAATAGAATATGAGTGCATTGTTATAAAATTTTCTGCACCTGGTAGTGGACGCCGAAATGTAATAATACTTGTCACAGGCAATACAAATTTTGATGCAAATGACTTTTTACAGCATCAAGAAAAAAGAGCAGTTTCTCGTACTGGGTCAAAACTGTATGGCTTAAAAGTGCTTTAGTACATTGTTACACCACTCCTGGCGAGGACACATGCGGCGTGATGATAGAGTCCGATATGGAGTCATAGAGATGTCCTGAGGAAGANCCGCTTCTTCTACGAGGAGGGCGGCCAGACCTCATCCTTCACACACAGTAACTACATGCACCCTCCTCTGTAATCACCTCTCGCTTTCCGGGAGTCATTTTCTCATTGTGCTGGTGCAGTCTCGAGTCTGTGGGTGGCACTGTCTCATCATACGTTTGGGAAGCAATATAATCAAATAAAGTCAGTATTTCAAAAAAAAAATCTGATATTACTTCACTTTAGTTTTAAAACATTCACAGGACAGTTTCTTTTCTTCTTTGAGGGTGTCATCTTTGACTGCATGGCGGACACACTCACTTTCATGCTCCCTATGAAGTTGGTAATGTTGTAAGAAAAGTAGTTCCATGTCTTAACGACGCATTAAAAGAGTAATTTCATCAATAGTGGACAGTGGATATCTTTTGTTTTCTTAATACAAACGAGAGTGACGACTGGGGTATCACGTACATATATTTGTTCCTGAGAATGTCACATTTTCACTGAATGGACACATAAATAAATTGATCGCGTCCATGGCAAAGTTTATATTACATATGGCAGAAGGTTACAAAATGAGCATAATAACATTTCCCAAACAAATCTTCAAAATTGGTCAATTAACCACGAACAGCTAATAAAATCCATATTATGAATAGAATATGAGTGCATTGTTATAAAATTTTCTGCACCTGGTAGTGGACGCCGAAATGTAATAATACTTGNTGCTGCACCTGGTAGTGGACGCCGAAATGTAATAATACTTGTCACAGGCAATACAAATTTTGATGCAAATGACTTTTTACAGCATCAAGAAAAAAGAGCAGTTTCTCGTACTGGGTCAAAACTGTATGGCTTAAAAGTGCTTTAGTACATTGTGGCACCACTCCTGGCGAGGACACATGCGGCGTGATGATAGAGTCCGATATGGAGTCATAGAGATGTCCTGAGGAAGANACACCACTCCTGGCGAGGACACATGCGGCGTGATGATAGAGTCCGATATGGAGTCATAGAGATGTCCTGAGGAAGATCGTCCCATTGTTGTTTCAACAGCTGCGTCGCATATTGCAGACCCGATGATGGATGAAGATACCACCCTAGCTGGCTCTATACATGCACTATAGGCGAGATATATTCAACCTGAATGAAAAGCATTTATTTTCAAATTCAACCTTACGATTAAATCCTAATAAATTAGGACGGTGTCTGGAGGCCGCACTGACCAAGAAAGGATATCGACAGCACAAAGACAGTATGGGAAGACCTATGACGNCGCACTGACCAAGAAAGGATATCGACAGCACAAAGACAGTATGGGAAGACCTATGACGTATGTGGACGGGCATTATTCTGCTGGAAAATTGCACGTTGGAGCCGCGCCATGAAGAGAAGCACTTGCGGTCACAGAATCTCCCAAATGTGCCGCTATTTTATCAACATTCCCTTGATCACTACCAGGGAAATATGAGAATTATCGGAGAAATAATCCCAAATCATCACACAACCAACTCTGTTGGTGTGTCGCCTAACAATTAAGTTCGAATACGTGCGCTTTTCAGCGCCCAGAGAGAAACCTGGATTCATCCCTAAAGATAACACATCGCCATTTCCTAAGCCATTCGTGCAGCATGATCACGAAAAAACTGCAAACGAAATCGCTGGTATTGGGTTGTCAGCGGATACCCGGTTGTCAAAGGACGACGGTGTAAGGGACATAAGAAAAGTACGTTTTCTTCTACAAGTCCTTGCAATAGTTCGGGTGGAAATATGAGATACTAGTGATGCTGCAGCGTGTCTCTGAATGGCGGAAAGAGTACTATCGGCTGAGTTCGCTCCTGTCAGACAATGAAAGCTTCCTCTTCTCTGGTGGCCATTCTAGTTCGCCCATGTTTTCCCGGCGCCTATGTGTTCCTTAATGTTCCCAATGCTCACAACACCATCGCACAATTTCATCGCTAGGTTCCATCTGGCCGGCAATTTGAAAGAACGACCACCCTACTTCCCGTGGTTTAAATATTACATAAGTTGTTCAAATCGGTGTCGAATGCATCACTAAGGCGTTCACTCAACACGTGCATTGATAAGACAGCTTCGTCTTACGACTGTGTACGTTCTTATTGGCTAATGGTACTCGTGACTTCAAATGCAGATGGCGCAGTCAGAGCATCTCAGCATCGTCATCATCTGACGTCATAGACCAAATGCACCAGTCAAGTGCTACATCGGCGACAACACGACTAGCTCAGATATAATGCATCTGAACAAAACGAACATAACCTTCCAGGCTGTTTCATATCAAATGCCTTGCGTAAACTTAGCGTTGTCGACACTTTCAAGTATTGATTGCACAGCAGTGTTTTCTCACTGAATTAAGAATGACATGAAAATGGCAGGGTGGTAGCCAATCAAATTTAAGAAACAATTTATGGTCGGTTTTTCGCTGAATTCAGTTTCGTTCACACCAACTTCCGCCCGGACTTGTATAATGATTTAACGCGTCACCTGGGAATACCACAATAATGAAATAGAAGCTGAATTTTTAATTTCGTTTCTGCGTGAGTATGTGTGTTTGAATGGCGAACAAATTAAGAATATGAAAAAATTGCCAAGCTTAAGAAAAATCTATGGGCGCAAATAGGCGCCAATTTAGATGTACCAAGTGATTTCATTAATGCAAAAGCTTATGTGTGATAGAAAAAGATTTCATAGTACGATACAATTACTGTATGTACATATACATAAACACATTGCATTGGCTAGACGCCTCCATCCCGCCCCTCCGCCCGATTCGGGTAGCGGCGGTCACATTTATAGATAGTAGTCCGACGCTACTGACTCGTTCTTTTTTACATTGTATTTTATTTACCAGTATTTAAATCACTGATACGGGGATAAGCCAGGGATCTTACTGTCCTTGAAAGTCCTTGAATTTTCTAGGCCTTAAAAAAAGTCCTTAAATTATGCTGGGCCTTGAAAAATTATTGAATGTTCAGATTATAATACAACAAATAACCTTTATCTTCATGGATCTTAAGAAAAGTTTTTTTTTTAACTGGTCCATGTTCTCGAACATTTTCAATGCGTGAAAAGGTCATGTTGTTGTGTTTGCAACATTAAAATTTTTAGTCCAACCAGTGCTTGGAATGACCAATGGTCGGAGCGAAAATGGCAAGCAAGTTGCAAGATCAGGCTTCACCTTTGTAACTAAACTGCGGATCCTAAGCTAATACTGAAAAATTGATTGAATTAACTACAAAAGTTTTAATGGTAAAATTCTTGTAGGCTTAAAATTCTGTTCAAGTTTTTGTGTACTTTTTTCTGAACTGTGTGATGTCGCGATTTAAAAATGGGAGCAGATAGTTGTTAATTTAGATAATTTAGTTCTTGGAATTGTACATCTGAGTACTGGGAAAGTCCTTGAACTTATTTCTAAAGTATGTTTGCATATCTGCACACACAAATATACAACACACTATAAGAGAGAGCGAGAAAGATTGAATGTGTGTGTGTGTGACTGTGTGCGCGCGCGCACTTGCGTGGCGATAAGATTAAAGTGAACATGGCCGAGAAAAATTGTCCGCTACCAACCCAGTGGCAAAACCCGACCTATTCCAAAATATCCTACACGATGCCACGAACATGAAATAACATGATAACCATGTGTGCGAAGTAGCTTAAGGGATCAAAAGGTCAAATTGTTCAAATTTCAAACTTCAATTTATTGCTCATTAGAAACGTTCATAATTCTTTCAAAATTACACCAATTTAGATTCTGAAACCATTTTCAAATTCCTCCCAGTCAGATCTTTCAAATGTGTGGAACATAAGCTACTTATTACAAACGGTTTATAAGTTAGCCACCAGAGATCATCATAGCAAATATCAATACGGTGTCTCACCGACCCCTTAAGTAATATCTCAATTTAAAGCTCTTTGTGTGAGGAATTAAAAAATATTTACGTTTAGGTTAGTAGTAATTAAATAAACTTACTTTCAAACTTTAGTTTTCTTTGTGTCCATACTACTTATGGAATGTGTGTACAGGAACTGCTCTGTGCATGCTTCTGCCTTCATGAGGAATTTCCACACTTATTCAACATGTTTGCCTTCTGTACTGTACATATTATCTACTGAATTTGTGCACAGGAAAAACTCGCGTCGACGCCTTCTCTTCTTCATTATATCAATAACATTGTGCCTTTAAATATCTTCTCAAAATGTTACCATGATTTAATATGTTTTCGTTTGATTACAGGACCGAAATAAATTCCAAACAATAATGGAGGTCGCAAAGGAATACGTAGTTCCGTCAAAGCGTTGCCGTAGGAGCTGTGTTATATATGTTTCAGATGAGAAAGACGAAGCGAAGCTAGTGTGTCCGCAAAGTATCTTGTATCAAACTATCTTGGAAAACCTTTTTGAGAGCAGCAGAAATCCGCAATTACGAACCCATTCTGAATACTGGAAAAAACGTCACGTAAGGAGAAATGCCAGAGATATATTACCGTAGTAAATGTCGAAGCATTTTTACAATGAAGAAACTGCTGAACTCCATAAAAGAGAAGAATGAAAAAACTGTACAAACGAAAGATGATCCAAACAAGAAATAACGCTGTCAGAGAGACGGAGGATCTTCCAGTGTAGTTTATGAAGCAAAATGTATTTTAAACATTTCTAAGTACAGTGGAGTCTCTGTTATCCGTCAGTCCTCGGGACCGTCACCGTGACGGCTGAGAGAATAGACGGATAATAATAATAGAAATGCCCCCCCCCCTAAATCATCCTAAGACACGACAGATACAAGCGATAATAATGTATACGATATTTAGCACTATATTTTAAACAGGTAGCAATCAATATAAGTATGTACAGCACAGTATGTATTTGATATTAAATATTGTAAACTTATGATTATTATGTTGATAAAATAACAAAATTGAATACAGTAGTAGTATGTATATGTTAAGTAGTATAATCCTACATAAACAAGTCTGTCATTTTCCTTTGTTGTAATACTCCACGGGCTTTTATTGCTGTCGTATTGCGTATCTTACGTAGGAGTAATATCTGTGTAGCGTCTGCCTCTTCTTGTTGCTCGTACCACTCAATGCACTTGGAAAACGTGTTTTCAGCGTCACTGTGGCTAATTATTTTAGGGCAATCCTTGAGTGTATAATCCTCTTCTTCTTCACTCAAACATTCTACCTCCTCTGTTGCACTTAATACAAGTTCCTCATAATTTAATATTTCAAAGCCTCCGTCAAATCTTTCAATTTCCAGCCATTCACTTACTTCACCTATTGATGTGTTTTCTCCACCTGGAATCCCTTGACACAGAAGTAAAATTTCCTCATTTCCAGATTCGTTTATGGCCTCATTCTCGTTTACAGTCTTAGGCCACAGTTTGTTCCAGCCCTTTTTTAATGTTTCTTCTGATATATCTTGCCAGGCTTCAGCGACATTAAAAATTGCGTCTTTAATAGTGTATGACCTCCCAAACTGCTTTACACTTATTAATTCATCCCCAACGCAAACAACGTTTTGAATAAAGCATTTTCGATAACGTTGCTTCATGCTTTCAATAATACCCTGATCCATGGACTGAATTAGTGGGGTAGTGTTAGCAGGCAAAAAGTGGCACGTAACTTTTCCATCATCACTTTGTAAGTAATGAGAAGGATGAGTTGGTGCATTACCCATTAATAACATGGCTTCTTCAGGCAATCCGGTCGATTTTAAATGTGATTTTACATTTGGCACAAACAACTGTGGAACCACTCATTAAATGTATCCTGGCTCATCCAGGCACTTTTTGTGCATAATATTTGGCAGGTAAGACGTTTAAATTCATATTTTTGAAAGCTCGAGGCTTTTTAGATTTCCCGATGATTAGTAAAGGAAACCTATGTCTACCATTTGCATTCGCACACCCCATGACATTTATGCGGTCTTTTTGCATTTTAAAACCAGGTGCAGATTTTTCCAATAAGGAGGCTAAGGTTTTCACGGGAAGTGCTTTTCAATTTAGGCCAGTTTCGTCACAGTTGTAAACCTGCTCTCTGATCAAATTACTATCTTTTATTTATTTCATTAGTTTTTCCCGATATTCTACAATGACTACTATCAGCGCTAATTTTTTCACCCGATGTGTCCAACTGCCTTATGCCATGTCAACCCTTAAATTTATCCAGCCAACCTATGCTAGCCTTAAATGAAGGATCCCCATCAAGCTTCTTGTTCATCTCGATAGCTTTAACCATTATTATGGGCCCAGAAACTGGTATCCCTTGACTGCGGGCTTGAATGAACCACTGATACATTACTTTATCCAGTTGGTCCAGTTTTGCTGGCTTCATCGTTTTTCTTAGTTTGACGTCTCCATCTGTTTAAGAACATGACTTTCGATTTTATCTGCATCTTTCTTAATATCATTGACTGTCGTCCGCCCGATTCCATATAGCGGAGCGATACTCGTCGCGCTTTCTCCTTTACGCAGTCGTTTTATAATTTCAAGTTTTTGAGAAAGTCTTAATATAACACGTTTCCTTTTCTCAGACATTTTTAAACACACTACACTTTGACAACAAACTGAGGACAATGACTTGCTGATTAAGTGACTACCGCTACTGGACTGACTGTAGGAATGGGAGGGCGGATGAGTGTCTAAGCATTCCGGTAGGGTGGTGAGGAAGACGGAACGATTCTATGTATATAGGTTGTACACAAACAACAAACGTAAGTCATTCGCATTCCGCACCGCACAGAATGTATTTTTACTGGGTATATGTATTACAATACAGTACACGTATTGTTCAACTCAATAATGTGCTTAATTTGATCTAATATGAAGCGAGAAAAAGTTATTTCATTTTTAGTTTATTAAGTTTGTTTTTTGTATTCAATTTTATTATTTTACTTGTCGAGTCAGTTTACTGACGGTTAACAGAAACTGACGGTTAAAAGGGTGACGGTTAACCGAGAATCCGCTGTACTTGAAAGGCCAGCATTCAAGGGAACCACTCGTTCAGTGTTGTGAATTACGTGCAGATGGAAGTATTAGAAATGCAGCAGAAATGAAGATGGATTCAAGGATTATTGGCATTGAAAGTAGAGACAAAGTAGTCGCAGAGGCTCATTAACATAGATGGCGCTACCGTGCTTACACAAAATCAGAGGGAACAGATATAAATTATAACTCTGACAATAACATTATTGAAGATAACATAAATTATGATGACGTGGAAAAAGTCGCTTTTAAGAAATTTTTTTAATTTATTAGAAACTACTTGTGTACTGATCCACGAGTTATCGCAATGACTGAAAGCCCGTCATTACAATAGAGATATTAGACTCGACAAAATTGTATATGAAGCTTTAATGAATGTGGTATTAAAGGGTTTCATATCTTGGTTGGATGAGAATCATAGGGACGATCAGTGTGATTTGGATGATTTATTAACACATGTGAACAATTTCTCTACAAATATTTGCATGACATCAGCAGAAGGACTTGTGAAAAGAGTTTCGCATGGTAGGATAGTGCAACGTTTCAAAGACTACATGAACTTTTTGAGAAATGGAACCCTCTCAAAATTCTGGATGTCTTACCTAGGTATGGTTGAACTACTACTCTGTTTCATTCGAGCATCATGGGAAGGGGATTGGTTACTTCATTTGGCTTACATTCGTACCATGATCCCTTGGTGTTTTGCCCATGATAGGATATATTATGCAAGGTACCTGCCTGTATACTATGCCCAGATGACACAACTTGCCAATGAACATCCTGATATACACAGCTAATCATTCAGGGATAGTTTTGTGTGCAACTAGGAACCAGAAATCCATTAGGCCGTATGCCAGGAGATCAAGCCATTGAAGAAACTATGAACAAAGATACACAGACTGCAGGAGGAACAAAGGGGTTCAGCTTAAATCCGGAAGCAGTGTCGAAATACTATCTCACATCTGACGCAATGAGATTGCTTCTGCGACAACTCCGAGAAATGGTTAGGGATTTAAAAAAATACCACTTTNTCTCACATCTGACGCAATGAGATTGCTTCTGCGACAACTCCGAGAAATGGTTAGGGATTTAAAAAAATACCACTTTCTCATCATGATATTCATACAGCCCGGATTCAAAAAGAAAATGCAGCAGTTCAAGAACTGATTGGTTTGCTTGANTTTCTCATCATGATATTCATACAGCCCGGATTCAAAAAGAAAATGCAGCAGTTCAAGAACTGATTGGTTTGCTTGATAATTTGGTGAACCCCTTTTCCGATAGCCATAGTGAGTGTATCTAGTGGAGTTGTAGCTCCTGATGGTGTTGTAGAAGATCTGCATAGAGATTATGCTGATGGAGACGAAGAATGCCACAAGTTTAAAAGTTTGCATCTTGATAAAGAAATACCAGAAATTAAATTCCATGATTAAATGACCAAACTAAATCTAAAGACTTTCTCTCTTCACAAAGTGAAGGTAATTTAGAAAATGTTTGGTCAATTAGCTGACACCATTTTCTCAATGGTAATGCAGGAAGCTGCAGATAACATAGACGTACATGTAGTGTTTGATGTGTACAGAGATCTATCCATTAAAAATATCAAGAGATATAGATGTGCTTCAAATTCGAACACTCTTCAGTTCAAAAACATCTCCTCAAATAACAAAATTGAACAGCGGAAAACGTTTCACTTAAGTAGTGGCAACAAAACTGAGTTATTTAAATTTCTTGTTTACCAGTGGAAGCTTACTACCTACAGAAATGCACTAAAAGATAAGATACTTTTTGTGCCAATTGAAGAAAAGTGCTTCAAGATTACACCACTAGAATATATCCCTGTACTTGAATTAAGATGCACCCACGAAGAAGCAGTTACACGAATCTTGTTTCATGCCTTATATGCTTCTCATTCGGGAGCCGCATCAGTAGTGACATGTTGTGAAGATACAGGCGTACTCATACTGATTTTAGGGTTTGCACATTTTATTCCCAGTAGCTTGTACTTCAAGTGTGGCACTCAGAACCAAGTCAGATATATTGATGTTTCAAAACTTTCAACCACTTTGGGAAGCAGTGTTTGTGAAACTTTGATTTGTATTCATGCTTTCACAGGATGTGACTTTGTGAGTGCTTTCACTGGTTGCGGGAAACNGTTTGTGAAACTTTGATTTGTATTCATGCTTTCACAGGATGTGACTTTGTGAGTGCTTTCACTGGTTGCGGGAAACGATTGCTTTAAAGCAGATGAGAAATGATGAAAGCTTCCAAACTGCATTTGCTGAAGTAGGGAAATCATAGGAGGTCCCTGAGCAGTTGTTTGAGAAGACAGAGCTATAAACATGTTGCGTGCATGTATCATCTCCTCCAAAAAACTCAGTCAATGAGCTCTGGTACCGAATCTTCTGTGCAAAAAGGGGGAACTTGAATCTGGTCAACTACCACCATGCCAGGATTGTTTTCTTATGCATACATTGCGTGCAAACTGCCAAGCCGGCATTTGGAGACGCAGTATGGAAAGTGATCCTGAAATACCAAACCCAAAGGAATTTCGATGGGTTGTTGAAAGTAACAAAGTTTCAATTCAATGAATGTGTAAACCTCCGGCTCCCGATGCAGTGATAGACTTGATGGCATGTAATTGCAAGCGTTCGTGTAAAATACAATTTTGTTCATGTACTATTAATGGACTGAAGTGTACTGAAATGTGCAAACTACTGACTTGTGGTTATCAAAAAGAATACCAAGAACTTGGGGGAACTGAGAGTGAAAGTGAGGACTTTTACAACAAACAGTTTATGTGTATATGATGCACGATTCTAATATGTACTCTGATGACCTATGGATTTTAAATTTTTTTTCATTGTAACGTGAAACAAATCAAACCTACAACATGGCCAGAAGGCAACCACAGTGTGAAGTGCAGAAATCCACTATTTTAAAACAATGGAAGAATACTTCCGACACACGCGTTATTCGTTTTGGATCGCAGCAGCAGAATGAACAGATAAGTATGTGTGTAAACATTCTGTAAGCAATATGGGCACAAAGAAAGTTTTAAAGGTAACTTATTTGATAACTTCTTAACAAAATGCAAATTCAAAAATTATTTTTAATTCCTTCCATAAAGAGCTTTAAAATGAGATATAACTTAAGGAGTCTGTGACACACCATTCAGATGTTTGCAATGGTGACCTCTGGTGGCTAATTTTCAAACCGTTCTTAGAAAGTAGCTAATGTTTCCCACTCATTTGGAAGGTCTTGCTGAGAGTAAATTGGAACTGGTTTCATAATTTAAATCGTAATTTTGAAGGTATTGTGATCGTTTCTAATGAGCATTACATTAAAGTGCAAAATTTTATCAATTTGACCATTTGACTTCTATTTGACCCCTTAAACTACTTCGCACACATGGTTATCATTCCATTTAATTTTCCTGGGACAATGTGGAATATTTCGCAACAGGTAGAATTTTGCCACTTTGTTGGTACTAATTAGTCGAAATTTGACTTTTGGCCCACGGACTAAAAGTTAACCTCACTCCGGAAACGACAAGTCGGTGCCTATGTGTATGCTTGCAATGGTGAACAGTGGCGAAATAACGTCTGCAATTTAGGAGGGACACGACTTCAGGCGTTCCCTTAGGGAAGATGGGTGACAATCCTTTAGACACCCCTCTTAAACCATTTTTGCTTTTCTTATAAATTCAATTTTGATTCAATCAAAACCTAAATTACATGCTACGTTAAATATAGATAAAGTCTATGAACCAGAAGTAAAGATATATAAAAGTTTCATTAAAGATTGTACAATATATCAATGCATCTCGGCGAAGAAAAAGTTTGTGTGGCTATTTATTCTTTGTGGGTCGCCTTCAGGTAGGGGCAATATATACCCTGCCTCCCTAGTTGTTACGCCACTGGTGGTGACATCTGTGTGTGTGTGTGTTGCAGGTCAGCTGCAGCAGCTGCGCAAGGCAAGCATGGCGCGCATACTTTGTGACAACTCCGACGACATCGCCGTCATGCAGCCTCTAGCCTTCCTGCAGGCCTCGCTACTGTGAGTATCTACCTTCCTCGCACTGTATGCACACAGAGGCCGCAGCGGAACTAGGCTGTCCGTTTGGGGGTCATTTTCCTACTGCAAGCCACATGTGCACGTCTAGAGAGAGTAGGGAGATTTGGGCGACTCTTTTAACATCGAAGTATTGAGAGCCGATGAGGGTGAAACGAAGCGAGCATGAAGCAGCGTTGGAATACAAGGGCGAAGGAAAAGGCAGATCCACGAGGAATCCCGCCGACCAGTGGTATCGTCCGACACGATTTCCACATGTAAAAATCCTAGGAGTCTGACCACTACACCACTGCGGCCACCGCAGGCCCAGAGTTTCTGTTCGTGAACAATATTACATTAATCAAGTATATAAAAACAATTCTGGTANGCGACCCCCCGGGAATCGAACCCGGTTCGCCTTGGTGGGAGGCAAGTAGTCTGACCACTACACCACTGCGGCCACCGCAGGCCCAGAGTTTCTGTTCGTGAACAATATTACATTAATCAAGTATATAAAAACAATTCTGGTATAGTATAATTTCAGTTTCATTACATTCACAGGACCGTTTCATGTCAATGTGAAGCTTTTGGGGAAGGAGGTTACGTATACTGTGACCCCCCCTCCCCACGCGGCTGGATCCACCCACGCCCGATACGCAATGATTTCACTGCCCAGCCATTTCAGTAACGTTAGCTATAGTTCAGTCAAAATCCACGAGCACTGATATTCACTGCGAATGGTTTTCGGTTGGCTCCTCGTGAAAGGCTACAGCGACTATAGTCTATTCGCGGTTTCTTTGCCATTTTTGAATCCAACTTTTGAGAAAATCCCCCCATGTATGACGTGTTTGGTTGTTTCCCAAATTTGCAATGTGTCACAAACATTTTATACTTTTGTAGACATAAAATTTATTTATTTTGGGTTAAATTTAAATTTTACTTATATTTTTATCTATACATATAATATATAATTTATAAATAATACGAATAAAGACAAAGGGAAAACAAGTGTGTTGTCAATGCCTAGTAATAAATTGTTTTTATACAAAATATTACACGAACGCAGTGCGTTTGCACTCTGGAATAAATTCCTATACTTTGTTTGCATGAGGCGGAGGAATATACTGTAAGCAGGGCTTCAGAAATGTTGGAAATAACTGTAAATAGACTATACTGAGAACGCTGAATATTACTGGAGCTCGCATAGGTACTTTAAAGTTGTTCACGGAAATTCGGATGGTAGCATCATAAAATAAAATAAAAACTGTCTTTATGAAAATGCCGCATTAAAAGTGACTTCAAAACGAAAATTATCTTGTTATGGAACATTAATTTCTTCAGTCACTCAAAATTTGTTTTACACATTCCGCAGTGACGTGTTGAAACATTTTACTAACAGTGTTGAAAAAAATTAATCTGAACAACTAGTTTGGAAATAATTGTTTGTAAAACGTACAACAATGTTTACAGTGCAGGTTACAAAACCAGGTACACCCGATCAGACACAGCACGTTCAAAGCATCACGGCAACACGCAGTCAATCGATCAGCTTCTGAATTCACTTGCATTGAAGGCACCGACACGCACTTACCGCTTATGTACACTTTTCCATTATGTAACCTTCAACATGAAGTAGGAAGGAAGTGAAAGTCGCACTTGGCGTAACTTCTCGTCGATAGCGCTCGGAACCAGCATCTCGAATACTCAAGAGCGAGAAATGAACCAGCCAAGTCTTGAATTAATTGACTATCACGGCGTTCGCTTGGAGTGACATCTTAAAACCACGTTAAACAAAAATCAGGTATCTAATCAGAGTCCTCCCGAATGTGAGTCCAATATGTTACCTCTGATACAGCTCATTTCATGTTTAGGAATTATGTTCAGATTAACATCTTGACCTAATTTATTATTTTTCGCTGCGAGATTTTTTAATATTTAAGTATTTTTCAGTACCTCATCTGCTTACTTTATGGTTATTCAATATGATATGTATTATTTCTCGAATGTAGTCATAAAATATACGGGATGAAGTTTAGTTATCGGAATTACATTTTAGTATTAGTGTTGAAATTTGTGTGTTGTCCATTACGCAATTTTTCCTAGCGTTTATAGCGTAGCCTTTATAAAGGAAATAATGCTTGTACAAGCACACGCGTTTCACTTGTAGCAATATCATAACTGAGTACGTATACATGATAGTATATAATACAATAATGCAAATTAATATTTTCAGAGACAACGTTGCCATAAATTTTTGTTGTCTTTAAAGGATTACACCAATATCACAGTTTTTATCAAAATGCCACTGGTCGGTCGTTGCGCGACAGTTGCATGTAGCATAACCAAATTAGTGAAGTTTTGCGAAAATTTATTTTAAATGTTTTACTTTTAATCAAAGTCAATAATGAACTGTGCCTATTCCAGAGCAGCAAGACCTTTATTAACCATTTCAGTTACTCATATGTGTCTTTTCTCAAGTTGTCAGTAACACTCTACCTTAAATTTTAGTATTTCGTTGTGCATGATAAATTCGTCCCCATGCTCACACTACGCCCACTCGTATAGGACACCCCCGCCCTTTTTGCAAAACCGTGTTTGGTATTTTGCAGTACATTTGAACTATTGCCGGGACCTCAATGGTCAATGTCGTTGAGGCGGTTTCTAACCACGAGGTTCTAGGTTAGAATCCCGGACAAGCTATGAGTAGTTTATAATATCCCATTCTAGAACAGTTTGTTTTACGTCATAAGTATGGCTTGCATGAGTGTGTGCCATTGCTGCTGATACCAGCCAATGCTGAAGTTTGGAAATAGGCATTGAATCTGTTCCTCGGCGTGATGCGCCAGCACATTATGCTAGCCCTCAGTGATAGGGCGGAGGAATACGTCGACACTATTGTCTCTAGGTCCAATTTACTAATAAATTACACTTTAGTTGTGAGTTCACATACTCGAGTTTTATTGTTGCTTGAACAGGTTAACTGGTACATGAACTCACGAGACAGCGCCCTCCCTTTTCTGTACGTAGATTACGTGATACTTGGCGCGGCGATTTTGCATCTTGGGGGGGAGGGGAGATTCTTCACACTTGGTGTAGAACTACTTATCTGACACCTCGGCGCTGTCTTCCCTCGGCTGGCGACTTGGAAATGCTCTCGCACTTAGTGGGCGTCTCGGCGCCTGGCCTCGAAGTTCCTCCTTCTCGGGTCCATGCAGTACTCTGCGTCTGACGACGGCCGGCTGCCGTTGTCGTCTGCTCACGGATTCGCTCCGTCCTCCTCGGTTTCCGTCGGCCGACTGCCCCGCTTGGTCCTCCTCCTCGTGGTTATGTAGGCTCCATCGCCATATTCAACTTGTCCCGTCTCTGCACGTGGCCCGAGGTGCTTGTCGTCCCCCTGGATTATAAAACACGTGTGTGGTACTCTGGCGCACGTGGGTCCGGCGTGGGTGCGCACATGGCCCTTCCACTGTCCCTGGATATGGCCGCTCTTCTTCCCGCATGCCCGCTAAAAGCTATCATGGTTTATTGCGGTACAAGCCCGGGACAGATGCAGCTGGTGGTGGGATCTCGGTGTCCCTTGGGCAGCTGCAAAATGCAGCTGTGTCCGCGCCCTGGTGCCTTATGTTGTCTCTGGATGTCGTCTGCACATGCAGGAACAGTTGCACGCGCAGAAACCTTTGGTAGCACGCCTTTGCAGCTGCGAGGCGCGGTCGCGCCCTCACGGTGTCACTCTTCTGGCACGTCCGCTCACCCTTAATCTTTATTGTCGTTGTCCGCCTGCGAGCTTTGCCAGAGCGTATGTTCTGACGAATAAAATATAGGGACGCCGGAGGCGTCACTGCTTGTAACTATGCTATTTCTACCTGATACATTTTATAGTACATTCGTACTTGGATTTCTTGTGCTTGCCTATATGCCATTCCTGCACCACCTTTGTGTTACATTTTAACCACTACTAATTTCCAGATTCTCAGTGAGGCTCCACAATCACGTAGCAAAGATTCACTTACAACTTTCCGCATACTGTAAATACCCAGCCCCAAGAGAGCACACAAATAATTCTCTGTTTGGCTGTGCAGCGTAAACAGCAGACTTTGTGTGTATATTTCCTTTGCGGGACGGGCCACAACGGCTGTCATCCCCTCCCCAAAAAAAGGGGCTCTAAATGTTTTCTGCTGTCTAGCGACAATGGGTACGGAAAATATCAAATACAGTGTTCTTTTCCGGACTGAATACGCCAACCTGGCTGCCAAATAAGGAAAAAGAGGTGGGATTTTTCTTTATGATGCCACAGTGTCATTTGAAGTAAGCTGTAAGTTGCTGTTGCGCGTCTATGCACTTGAATTCTGTAATGTGGAACATTCACTCTTATATATATATATATATATATATATATATATATATATATATATATATATATAGACACACACACACATTTTATTCTGTTACAATTGTTAACTAATAACTTCCGTATACTTCTAATGTTTATGATTGCATATAAATATTATCGACAAAAACAAACTTCGTTTTCGAATTTCCACCGAAACGCTTCGTTCCAAGATGGCAACCGCAGTGATGTCACGTGGTGAAACGACGGCCCGGTGCTTCTAGCTGCCTATGGCAACTGCACGGGTATTTCGAAAATTTTGGATAAACTCGACACTGCGGCAAAATGATACGGCCTTCCATGTCGTACCATGGCATCTACGAGTAAAAAACATCCGTAAAAACAACCCTAAATTTAACAGCTTCTGCACGAAATGCGAAAAATATTCCGAAAATACTAGGTGAAAACTATCCGACGAGATGGTAGGTTTCAAGTTTTCCCCACAATCAGGACTTTACTGACATGAAGATCATCCCATGCATTGTATCACACGTAGTTTATTTACTTGTATGTACACTTAAAAAGTGAAAATAAAAAATTCAGTAAAATATCAGAGAATTAGCTAAAAGGTTTACTGGGATATTTTTATCACTATAAGACCTAAAAACGTTTTTCTCGCACACAACACTTTTGCTAGTATTTGTTGTAATATTTGTTTAAGAAATTACGAGTGTACATAAATTAAGAACTTTTAAACTTTTCTGGATTATAACGCAGAGCAGTAACGCGTGTTTTTAGGTGTTACAGTTGGTACAAGAGCTAATCCGGCGGCTGCCAATGGAATACGATGCGTGTTATGTACAAATGTTCTCAAATTCGAAAGACTAAATTTTAAATATAACTTACATATACGGGCTTTAAGCTAAAATGTATAGCAAAGTAAATATGTACCTATGTATTTCACTCTTTCTATCTATCTTGTAGTCAACCATTAAAGTTAGGTTAGGCCTACATTAAGTTAAATCCACGCATGATAAACAATTAAATCGTTAGTTTAACGATTGAAAATTCAAAATATTAGTATTTACACAAATTTTAAGTGAGCACATCTGTTAATTTCCCGGGAAATAAATGTACGAATATACCGACAACGCTTCATCACTCGCGAAAACGGCAATGAGCCGCCAATTTTGGCATTAATGAATACATTTTTTTAAATTGTTTAATTACTGTGACGCCTCCGTGTAGAATGTTTTGGATAGATCTCTCAAAAGTTATTTAGTTGCCATTTTGTAGCAATGATGAAATTATAGTTGAAACTACAATCTGTCGAATGTATAAACTTGTGCTCGGCAACTTATTTCGATCACTGTTGAAATCGATAAATATAGAACAAACCAAGCTCAAAATCTACGAAAGCGAACTATGTGCAAGAAGGTAATTTTGTTTCTGCCGCACGTAAACAAACATATCGGACCGAGCCTTTGTATTATAAGAGTTCCAGAGTCGTTGCCCGCCAAGCGAATATCGCCGGTGACGTCACAAGATGGCAGCCAATGACAGTATGTTTTCAACCTGTTTGAAAATAATAGAATTTCATACTCTTTCAAAACTGTATTTTTAGTGTTTTAGACCTTTTTAACTCTGCTTCGTGTACAAATTAAGTTAACAATATTTCTAAACATTGGTAATGTGTGCATTGAAATATTCGACAGATGCATGTTCATCATTTTTGATGAAGGGACCTTCTCGTAAATCAAATTTGTTAGAAGCATAGCAAAAGTACCTTTAAGCATAGATATAAAAAAAAAAGAATCGTCCTACATATGACCAAATCCGAGATATTAAGTGTGAAAAATTTTCCTGTGATCTAACACTTTTATCAATAAAAATTGTATTAAAATGTTTTTCTTGTATTTTTATAACTTAACTTTAACTTACATTTGTAAATTTGTAAATGGGAAACAAGCCAAACTGATTTCCTTTGAAAAATTGTTTATCAATAAAATTTTAATGTGATTTCATTTATGGGCCGTATTTTACATTAATAAGTACAATTGGCTTAATTATCGTTTCTGTAACCATGTTTTAGCAGTTACCCAAAAAAAAAAAAAAAAAAAGGAAATTTTGATTATTTTTTGCGAACTACATCAGAGATACTATGTGTTTTGTACTCTTATTTTCTTTCCTCGTGGTATCCTTTCCATAGCGCTACTTAACATGAGGTTTTAATATCTTTCACGATGTCTGCGTTTGATGTCTGCAAATTGAATACAGGATGACGTAATGACAGCTGTACACACAAACACCACGTCAAAAATATTTAGAAAACACCATTAACTCACCTGATTATCGGCATTGTGGGTACACAAATGTTGGTTGCTACTGCCATATTGTTGTCTGAATGTATTGTTCTCATGAATTCTAGGTTTTTTTTTTTTTTTTTTTTTTTTTTTTTTTTTTTNGAAATTTTGGAAACAAGTTGCCAAGTTTATTTTATTTGCACTATGAAGTTATAGAGAATTTCACAAAACTTCGCTGTGGGATGAGAAAACTAATGTTAAATTTAACAAGCATGTACCGTATACTTCAAATTTATTATAAATATGTAGTTACACAAACAATTTTGTATACTCAATAAAACAATGTTTTGGTGTAAAAATAAAATATTTCTGTTGTAGAATTACAAGGAAATTTTCAGCAACTAGTTCTCAAAGAATGATTTCTAAAAAGGACAAAACAATTTTACTGTGTGCTGAATCCCTGTGCTTGGACGTGAGGTGTGGCTCGGCTTGTTTGCAGGAACCAGAAGGTGAACTGCGAGAGCGAGTCCATCCCTAAAGTGGACCTTAACGCTTGGGCCAATTAGGTGCTGCGTCCAGCCAGGACACCCTTCTAGGTTCGCCTTTCTGGTGCTCCAGTCGTCCAGTAGCAGTGTCGTGTAAGATCACGCCAAGCCTCAACCAGAGATTTTTAAGAGTGCCACAAAAACTGAAAACGAAATTCGTTAACACGTTTATTGTGTACGTTTACTAAAAATAAATTATTTTAAAATCACATAATTTTTTTAAAGTGTTATTTGTGTTGAATAGACTGAAAGTAGAAATAATTATAAGAGTAAAAAGTTTTCAACTATTGAAGGACATGACATTGGAATTGTATTTTTTTGTTTGTATTTTTGAAAAATATAACATATTTATGAGAACCGTAAGCTTTTGGTTAAATAGTTTAAATATTTCATCCTGAGAGAAATGTTTGCTCCACAATTCCTCATTTAGATAGATTAGATAAAAATGTTGTAAAATAATTAAAATTTATTTTTTAGAAAATCATAACATTCTTCTTTATGTCAATGAAACCTGATGCTACACAGTACAATGCGATATGCACCTTGAGCAGTTAAGCATAATTAATAATGCTGCGATTCCCAGACACCGGTTTATTTAGAAAATTCTCTTTTCGAATGGTCGACAGTCTCAATGAAAATAGTTAAACATGCATACTGATGTCTGAGACGTTTGCTGAAGAATTTCAGAAGTTCTTGTCGTTTTCTGCGCTGAAGTGCCGAAATGAATGTTAAAAATTAGTTTATGTGAATTTTGATTAATTTTTAAAATAATGTAACCTACATAATGATTTACCAGAATATCTTACCGTAAATTTTTTAAGAGACAAATTTCTTTGTTTTTGAGACAATAGAGAATATAGAGGGACAAGTAATACATGAAAAGAAGTGAACGGGAAAAGCCCTAAGGCTCTATTGGAGTGAAACAAAGGAGATGATCAAGAGTGCAGTGCGGTGGAACAACCTGGAATGGAATGTTGTCCTTTGGGTATCTGAGAGGTATCCACAGTTGCGCGCCTTTAGATGCGCAGTAACCTGTAGTTTCTATAGAGTGAATATATTATAGGGCGATATCGTTGGCTGAGCAGAACTAGTCTCCATGTCCCAACGCTGAACTGCTTTTCTGCCAACACGACTAGCAAATATGGCGTGGATTGGATTTGAGGTTAGAACACGTGTTTTATTATATCTTAATTTTCAAAAGACAAGCTCTTTTACGTGAATAAAATACTTTCACCCATTCCAATTTAATCAAACTGCATTGCAATTTGGTTAGAGAAAGTATACAAACATCGCAAACTTTCCATCAATCTTCCAATCTTTACATCACTCTTTCAATATTTACATCAATCTTCCTTAGTCCATCCATCACTCTTTCAATCTTTCCATCCATATTTCGCAATCTTTCACAATATTTCGTAATCTTTCGCAATCATCTGCAATCTTTCCATCAATCTTTCAATAAATCTTTCGCAATATTTTGCAATCCACTGAAATTCTCCGCAATTCTCCAAAAATCCTCAACAATCATTCGCAATCCTCCTCCGCAATCCTCAGTAATCCTTCGCAATCCTCCTCCGCAATCCTCAGTAATCCTTCACAATTCCCCGCAATCTTCACTAATCAGCGTAGCATGCACCGCAATCAGCACCGCATGCACCACAATCTTCGTCAATCCTCACAAATCCTCACCTATCCTCACCAATCTTTCCATCAATGTTCCAATATTTCCATCAATATTTGGCAATCATTCCATCAATCTTTCGCAATATTTCCATCAGTCCTTCTATCAATCCCAATCCCTCATTAGATCCTTCGATAAATCCTTCAGTTTGTCTACATCCATATGCAAAGAATTTACATTCATTCGCCAGCTGCCTACGCACATTTGTACTTGAAAATTGTATTAATGTTTTTGTATGCAGTATACTATACATGCATTTTCATACTAAAGTCTTCATTAATATTCTGTGGTTAGTTTTGTACGTAAATAAACGAGTGCTAACAGCACCACTTTAAATTTATTAGGGATGAAAGGAAACTACACACAAAAAAATTAAAACACAATTATTTTATTTTTATAATGTTATGCTTATTTTTGCACATTACAAGATCAGACGAAAGCAGTTCATCACATCCTGCAATATAACCCCGATCCTTCCGTTCATCGATGATTGAAGATATCTCAACAATGGTTGAAAAATACCCACATTTTTGCAGGTCAAACAAAAGTATGAATCTATCAACAAGTTCATCACGATCTTCGGGAAATATGAAGCCAGTGTTTTCAGTGTCTTCTGCATTCTTCATGTTGCTCGTTGCAGCAAATGTGGAAGAGAGGTATGCCAGAGAATATCGTGAAAATCACCACGTCTTTAGTGCCATCGCCGTCTTCATGTTCATTTCATCAATACTGACTTCATGTTCATTTTAATCAATACTGTCCTCATGGGCATCTTCACCCCCTGTTTCATCCTCAATATCAAGTTTACTTTTCTTTGTAGTAGGAGTTTAATGGTTAACAGCATAGCGGATGGCTGTTAATTTTGAAGTTCATCGATTTTACGCGAAATTTTTACCAGTGTATATTTCACACGAACCGACTCTACTGCGCTCATTCCGTTTTTAGCAATAACTGTCTCATCATAATCGCCTGTGGCCTAAGTCACAATTTTGTAAAACGATTGTATTTCTTTCAATTTTTTACAATATGTTTTTCAATTTTTCGAGTTCAAGGTCATTGAGTTCATGGTCAATGTCACCAGCATCCAACATGGGTGTCAGATTCAGCGACGTAATATGTTCCTAAAATATTTATAAGCTGATTTTTTACCATTATTTTTATTGTGGCGGGTGTTAGGGGGGGGGAGTTATATTTAGGGTGGTGGCATTAGTGTATCGTTAAATTTATAATATGTTCCTTGATTTTTAGAATTTTTCGAATTTCGCAAAGCGACGTTTTTGGCGTCTTAACGGCATTCTTTTTCATTATGTAAGCCTGGTTTGAATTATCTGGTCTTTATCGCATTAATGCGGCTTCGACTACACGCCAGTATCTACGACCCCTTGTCGGTGATTACAGCGATACTGCCAAATGTGCGATAAATGCAAACACACCAACATGGGATCATGTACTCTCACTATTTACATCGTTTCGTGGTTGTCGCGCTGTTTCTTCGTGTTGCACTATGTTCATTGTCCGGCGATGTATTTACCAAAAACTAACCTCAAATTTTTTGTTAAGTATTAGAAATTCTGAGCTGTTCTATAAAGTTCGAGGATACAAAATGGTATTCAAAGTAGGATAATTTTAGGTACTAAAAGATATATATTATAAAGAATTGTAATTTATTGCTGAATACTTTAAATATTATACCAAGGTCAAAAATTTGTTTTGACAGTGAATAAATTATCTATGTAACGATAGCGATTTTAATTGTAATGTGAAAGAGTGTTAAAGTCACACATGTGCTTTGTTCTCTGTGGTCTAGCATATTATATGAATAATTATGAGTAATGTCAATGGCTTTGTACTATGAACGAACAATCAGAATGGAAGGAAACTCATAACAAAAATTACTAATAGTGTTACAAACAAACGATTACAGTTTCAGAGTAATGCAACAACATTACTTGCAAAAAAATCAGTATGGTTTAACTCCTCCACTAGCTGCAATAAGAGCTGCAACACACCTTAGCATCGAATCAAACAGGCCTTGGATGTGTTCCTTGGGAATTGCTTGGTTGCTTCTACCCGAGTCAATAGTTTATCGGTATTGGTTGCTGGATGAGAATGACGGGCTATTTACCAGGTGCCAATAACCCAGACATTTTCAATAGGTGACATGTCGGTTAAACACGCAGGTCACGGTAGAAAAGGTATCTGCATTGCTTCGAAGACGGCCTGAACGTTTCTGGCAACATGTGATCGGGCATTGTCTTTTTGTAATATGGCTCTAGGGGTGTGCTGAATGAAGTGTACGACTTCAGCCCCCACAATTTCCCTGATGTTGTGGTTTCTGTTGAGAGTGCTCACAATTCATAACAGCCGAGATCGCCTGTCACGCCCAATTTTTCCCCAAACCATCACACCCATCGTTCGTGCAGTATGACGCTAGACAATAAATTCTGGAAGATAGTGCTCACTTTAATATTGACGAATGCGTTTACGGCAATCACTGTAATCCAAATTAAAGAGGGTTTTTAATCCAATTGAACTTATTTGGGTGGACATTAAACAATGTTTTACAGGAACACCGATTGCCCTGTCATTTCCTATATAACCATCTTCAATTTTCTGAACATGTTCACATCCAGATTGCCACGTGTTCTAACGTATCTAGGAGAACCATTACCTACACAAGGCTATGGCTCTATTCATTTTAAAATCAACATTTCGCTGCGAAACCTATTGTTTAATGTCCGCCCGAATAAGTTCAATAGAATTTAAATCAGAATGGTATGGTGAACGAAGCGAAATGCTATGAGAATATTGTGACACAAGCGCATTAATAACTTACTTCTTATAAGTCGTCACTGTGTGAATTTCGATTCAACTATAAATGAAAGGTTTTAACATGCCGGGGAGAGGGGGATTCAATGCCTTTATTGTGGAGACATGACTTTATGCATTCCTTCGTGGTATCTGAGATAGGAAATTTTTCTCACTATTAATTGGGATACGAAACGCAATAAATGAAAACTACACAGTTTTCAGGAAAGTTGGTTATAAGCTTCACTTGCACTCATTTATGGTCAAAAAATTCCAGATACTTGTTTGGAACCTCAAATTACTGCCGAGTTTCTAAAACAAAACCCGTTTCACTATCAGCATGTACGATTATCACTCTCTCGACCTTAGATACTGGTTTCATTACGCCGGCATTTCTTTCATCGGTCCACATTTTATTTTTACAGTGCGAACTCAAGATGTATGTCTCCTCCATGTACACAATATGTCTCGACAATGTACACTATTTGTCTGACTTGCTGCCTACCTTCCTTTTTTGCATTTAGATATGTAAGGCGTGTATATGTAACTTCTTGCTTTCCCGTAAACAGAACACGGTTCGTTCTCGTTTTGTTCCACTTAAAACCCGATTTCCGAAAAAAATTTCTTAGGCTTGTTTTACCTCATTGAAATCCTATATACTTATAATTCTTGTAGTAGTCTTGACATCGTAGGGGCGGTTTTCTGCTGTATTCAGAATAATTCGTGGATAGTCGAGTGAACAACACCCTTATGCAGTCGTCTAGTTCCGTCACATGTTTGCGAGTCGTAAGTTTGTTTTGTGTAGCGAAATTTGCGCCTTCGCTGTCTGCAAAACGCTGCGTTTCTTTGGTACCCTCCGTAACTATTTTTAGAAACGCCTGTCTTGAACTTGCAGCCAAGGCCAGTAAACGGCCCCTCACGCCACGGCCTCTCTCTGGCTAGAAGGGTAAAACCAGTGGCCTAACCCTTGCCAGAACCATTCTGACGGCCATAACAAAAATACTGTTACAATTCGTGAGAGATGGATGTCTTAATAAAAATAAAAGAAATCAATTTAATATTTTATTTATTCACACAGCTAGTATTTATAACATTAAACTAACTATCTCCACTATTTCTCTTGTTACTTTCAGTGAGCGCAATATTGAATGTCTATTTCAATTCTAATTAAAATTCTTATCAATGTCTCTATATTGGTTAGAGTCACTTAATTCACAATCATTATTTACACATATCCAAGCTGTTAATTGCCATCATTCTAAATATGTTTTACACTCACACAAGCAGTTCAATAATCCCGCCCGTCAAAATCACTCTCCACAGTACCAATGCTCACTTTCGCTGGTCACTCTTCCTGCCCTTTGATGCCCTGCTGGCTCGTCGCTTTTCTGTCTTCGCACACCTTGCGCTTAAGGTCACACAATCCTCCAAAAACTAGACTGTCGACCCGGAGGCCCATTGCGGCTTAAGTAGTCTCGCTGGCCCGATCTAGAAGCTCCCCGCACCCCAAGCATTGCTGAAAGAGGCTATGGCAATGACCAGGACATTCTTGCAAATCTAACAACCTGAAATTCAATTCACTCAAGGGCAGAAGATGGCACGAGTCACGCGCGCTCCTCGGGTTACTAGCCTGGCCTTCATACACATATTCGTTCACTCTGTTGTGATGGGCAAGGGAAGCGATGCAGAGCATTGCAGAGATCCGAACCTTCATAGAGTGTCAGTCGGTCGATGTTGACAACCTCCGGATTCGCCAAGACCCTTGACGACAATTCTGAAAGCTCACATCATTGATCTTCTTCAGAATCCTTCAAGGCCTTTTCCAACATTTTTGTAGCTTGGGGCAGTACTCTTTTGCCTCTGTGGGTTGTATATTCATACCAGTTATCCTTCTTGAAATACCTCACCCGATATTTCCCTGTCATGCAACATGTACATCCTGAGGTGTTGACGGGCAAAGTCACGAATTCCAACTAGTCTGTGACGTAAATCGTTTTGCATAATCAGGGGCAACAGATTCCTCTTCTGCTGGTCTTCTGATAGTCGGCCAAACAGCAGGTCACTAGGGAGGCATAGCAGTCTTCCCAGCAGCATCCTTGATTGTGTTGTTACTCTAGTAGACTCGTGAATTGCCGAGGGGTAAGCAAGAAGAAATAATAAAACATTTGAACCCCAGTTTTTTTTTTGCTGGAAAAAATATTGACAGATACTGCTCAAGAGTGCCATTAAGACTATCAGCCATTTCATCCGACNTAGTCGGCCAAACAGCAGGTCACTAGGGAGGCATAGCAGTCTTCCCAGCAGCATCCTTGGTTGTGTTGTTACTCTAGTAGACTCGTGAATTGCCGAGGGGTAAGCAAGAAGAAATAATAAAACATTTGAACCCCAGTTTTTTTTTTTGCTGGAAAAAATATTGACAGATACTGCTCAAGAGTGCCATTAAGACTATCAGCCATTTCATCCGACAAAGGGTGTAAAATTGTAATACTAGTCTTTTTTATCCCCAGAATATTTCTAGCATTCTGAAACACAGATGCTTCAAAGCTTCTTCCTTGATCGGAATTAAGTTCTAGTGGCACTCCAAACATCGAGAAGACATGCTCTACGAGTGCATCAGCCACAGTATATGCTTCTTGGTTTTTTAGGGGAAAGACCTCAGCCCACTTAGTAAATCAATCTTGGGCCACCAATATATACCGATTAGCTCTCTCTGTGGCAGGCAAGGGACCCCGAATATCTACTGCCATCCTCTCGAATGAGGCCCCAAAATTTTATTTCTGGAGGTGATCTTGTTTCCTTGTCCTTGGCTCCTTCATCGCGGTGCATGTGTCGCACATTCGACACAACTTCTCAACTTACTACTGACAACAAAACCAGAAGAATCTCATTCCAACTCTGTCGAGTATCTTACTAATACCGAAGAGCACACTGGCTGCCGCATTATAGAGTTCCTTCAAGACTGTGGGAACCCCACATTCTGGAAAGACCAATTGTAAGACTGTGTGCTTCCAATCATTACTTTTCCAATTTCTGTAAAATACGCTATTCTTCAGTATGAGGAAATTCAATTGTGCCCACTGTGCTTTGACATCTGTGCTCAAGCTGGATATCTCTTTACATTTTGGCCAACAGCCAACTTCTTCCCACTTTAGTTATGGATGCGAAGTGGAACCATTTAGTTAATCTTTCCTAATACCCTCGTCACTCCTTGTAAGTGACTCACCACAAGATACAGAACCTCTAATTCTTGTTCTCTATAACTTCAATGATTCTCCATTCTTTTCTTCTTGGCATTCACAACGACGACAGAAAGAGCATCTGCATTGATGTGAAGGCATCCAGATCTGTGTTGTATTTGAAAGTTATATCTTAACGATGCTGTATCGACCAGACTGTTTCACCTTCGGGGTTCTTAAAATTAAGTAGTCAGAATAATGAAGCATTGTCAGTTCAAAGAATAAAATGTCTGCATAAAGGAAGTGTCAAATTGCCTTCACAATTGCTAGAAGCTCATTGTATGTAACAGAGTAAGTCCTCTCGGACTTATTCAATAACTTACTGAAAGTTTCTAGTGATATCTCCTTCCCATTCAGAGTCTAACATAACATAGCTCCAATGACTACACCACAAGCATCAGTTACCATAATGAATGTGCCCTTACTTTTCGGGAATCCCCCGACTGGGATAGATATCAGAATTTCCTTTAAAAGCAACTTCACACTCAGTGGTCCAGTAAAATTTCCTTTTTGCCTCAGTCAGTTCTTGTAGTGGCTTGGCGATCGTGGTGAACCCAGGTACAAATCGACTATAGTAGGCACATAATCCCAGAAAACTCCGCATTTCGGTTTTGTTGGTGTCGACCAATTTCCTATTACTTTGGTCTTCTCAGGGTCTGTTTCAATTATGTGGGCAGACACTAAATGTCCCATGAATTTTCTTTTCTTTTGTAACAGTCGGGTCTACTCAGGAACAAGTTTGAAGTTGGCTATGGCCATCTTCTGGAATACAGAATCTAAGCATGATAGGTGCTCTTCAAATATCCTTCTTGTCACAAAAGTGTAATCTAGGTAAACCTGACAGATAACTGAAGGGAGGACATCCACCATATCCATCAGGCATTCGAATGTGGCAGGGGCATTACACCATGCGAAAGGCATACATTTTAACTGCCAAGGTCCTTTCCCTTGGACACAAAATGCTGTCTTCTCTTGGGCACCTGGGACCACCTCACATGGCCAGTAACCACTTTTCATGTCCAAAGTAAAAAACCATTGTGACCTGCGAGGCTTTTTAGTGTGTCGTCTATCCTTGGTAGTGGATAAGAGTCTTTCATTATCACTTTATTAAGCTGACGATAATCCACACAAAATGTCAGTGTTATCTTTCTTCTAAACTAGTACAATGGAGGAAGGCAGTGGACTAGCGTATGGTACTTTTACATTTATCTCCTTCATTTTCTTCATAATTCCCTCAAATGTCTTCTGCTAAACTAATGGTAGTCATCTTGGTGACAGTTTCATGGGCCTGTAATCACCTGTATCAATGTGGTGGCTGATAACATTAGCCCTTCCAAGGTCATTTGGTCCACACGAGAAGGCATCCCAACTTATCTGCAGTAATTCAGAGACAGCCTATTTCTGTCGCCAGTTGATGTTTTCTTTTGTTCTTATTAGCAATTTCCTCTAGTAGTACCTGTAAGCAAATTCTGTAAGCAAAATGGGCAATAAGGGAACATATGATAACTGTGGGAGGTAACTCTATTTAATGACTTATAACCAAAATTTCAATTACAATATTTTTTTTTAGTTTCTTTCGTCGAGAGCTTTAAAATTAGGCATAGGGGTCTGTGGCACATCATTTTGATGTTGGCTCTGATGACCTTTGATCCCTAAGAAGTACCCAAAATTACAATAATTTAAAAGGTCTCACTGAGAGGAATTCAGAACTGACTTTAGAATTTAAATCGGTGTAATTTTGAATGAACTATGAATGTTTGAAATGTGAGAAACTTGACGGTTTGGACCTCTACTTGACTCCCTAAGCTACTTCGCACACGTGGTTATCATGTCATCTTATGTTCCTGGTATCGTGTAGGATATTTTGGAATAAGTAGAATTTTGCCACTTTGTTAGTGATCATTTTCGACCTGGCCTATATACTATTAGTTGTAAGTATAATTGTTCCAGAGCTATGAACTGTGGAGATGTTATGTTAAATCAACTATTTAATAGCTTAAGATCATCTTCTGTGTCACTTTGTTTGCCTGTTTTAAGGCAGCAATTTTTATAGACATGCTGTTTGTCATGCATGGACAACTAGCTGGTAGGACCTTGGTAGTTGCGATTTCTAATGTCTGGTACTATGTGGCACCCCACTATGAGAGTTTGTTTGGATGTTATTTGTAGCCGAAGGCATTAAAAATTAGAATCTTCCAGTTTGGCTAAAAATGTGCAGCAAAGACAAAAACATGTGAGTCAGAGCTGTGAATAATTATATCGGAGCCACTCAGTACAGCAGGGAAAAAGTGGACGCAACTCCTTTTTTTCGGTTTTGTCTATGTATGGTTCGACATTAGTTCGCAAACCTCTGCCATAACGTTTCCTTGAATTTTAAAACATTTAGTTTCATCAGTAAACCTTCAAAAATCATTCATTGCTGGTAATCGCTCAGTTTCTCGTAATCGTTTGCTTGCTCACCAAGAAATCTTACTGTCTCTTGTTTGTCACACTACTTAAGAAATTCCTAATGTTATTAGGTATATTAGGTATATGTGGACCTAATATCTTCAGTTATGTGGGATTAGAGCCTCGTGGACGTATTTTTTCTTCCATGCGCTTGATTAAAATATTATTATGCCAATCAAAAAAGTAAATTCGGTGTAAGTTGCATCTATTGAAGAAAGAGGTTACATAACTCTAGAACGAGGAAGCAAACTTTCCAAATTGTGTATTTGGTTAGCTGTTCAATGAAAACCCCATAAAATATGTAAGTTAGGCAGTTAGATAGTGAAAAAATATGATTCAAATCTCCAGCGCAGTTGATTTCAGTCTCAAATTCATTGATAAGTGTGTGCGCTTGCTGGTTTTTTCTTATATCCCTCTTTGCCTGACAAAACGCTAGGACGCGACGTTCGAACAGCTCATAACTTGCATTACATACCTTCTCATGGTGTTAATGTTTTCTTTTCACTGGTACTACCAGAACAGACATGTTAAACGTATATTACCCTACACACATGGCACAATTAAAACATACATTCTTGCCTAACATGTTTCACTGGACACGAACACAATACACAATGCGATTGTGACTATGGTTAGATTTTTTTTCATTGGTGAGGCCCCACAACTCAAAAAGGGGAAATGAGGGAGGGGAATCGCTGCTGATCTAACACAAAGTCTGCAGTCTCACAATGGTATCTGTTTGCTTAATTTTGCTTTACTCTCACAAAACTGGGCAAAATTAATAACAGCGCTTAAAGTAGGANGCTTTACTCTCACAAAACTGGGCAAAATTAATAACAGCGCTTAAAGTAGGATACATTTTATTTCATAATTAACCATCTTTTCTTTTTAAATTAAAACTATACGAGGTATCGATAAATGCATTATAATAGAATTTAGAGAAAATGTAATTACATTTCAGATAAAAAAAAAACATTGTCAAAATCGGATTAGTGGTTATGCAGATAACTGCATCAAAGTGAACTGACCGGTCTACCATCTTTAATGGCCACTTAAAGTAATCCCGACCACAACGTTGGTAGCAACCTATTTTCCTAGTTTGTCGAAAATATCGTTACTAAGAAGACTCACATAGAAACTACAATTGAAATGTTTTGCATGTTCGTGCGCCATTACGGCCTCATCTAGGCGGGAAGAAGAAACTGAGCAGGGCTTTCATAACTGCTCATATGACGTGGAACCGGCTGTACAGATCATTTCCATACCTCTGCAGATTATATGGCGAATTATACAGAATACAACACAATAAAGTAGCTATATTCGGGCTGCTGGTTGTCTTGAAAAAAAAATCTTTAAACATAACACCACCTTTGATCTGAAATTATTCGTAACGGCGGTATGCTCCTGCAAAGTTGGTGTTGAAACACGANTAAACATAACACCACCTTTGATCTGAAATTATTCGTAACGGCGGTATGCTCCTGCAAAGTTGGTGTTGAAACACGAGTTCACTGCATACTGTTACAATGTTCTCAAAGTCAGTGTGCTAAACCAGGTTCGTTAAGGGATTGGGGTTTTAATTAAATAAAAGAGTTAATTATAATTTCCTAAGTTCTTTTATAATAAGTACAAACCAATTTCTCTCGACCCAACATCTCACAATAAATTGATATCACTTCAATACAATTTACAATTACCTCAAGGAAATTAATGTGATTAAATAATATAAAAAATCTGTCCCAATAGACAGTGTATCAAAACATATCCAATTATTTTANAGGAAATTAATGTGATTAAATAATATAAAAAATCTGTCCCAATAGACAGTGTATCAAAACATATCCAATTATTTTATATACTATATGTCCATATTAGACAGTTCCAATATTTACAATAAAGTCCGTATCATATTTTCACTCAATCGCACCTCAGTTTAGTCCAGGTCCCACTAGTCTGCAATGTTCTAGAGTTCTCCCAGAGCCCTCATGAACAGTAGCCTTCACACGTCTGGTTTCACGACCTCTCGTCCGTCCACACCTCAAACATCTCGTCCACCGTCGCCTCGTAATCTGCATTCCTCGACCGTCTCCTTTGCCAATGCCTCTCGCTGCAACACGTATCGCTCGATTCCCGCACTCAGCCAATTGGCTTCCACAGAGAGACTGCCAACCCTTGGACCGCTGCAAAATTTATGAGGTCGTGGGCCATCTCCCAGAAATGTATTTAAATGTTGCGTTGCGCCGAGGGTCCTTGTTCCCATAATATTCTTGCACATCTAATAAACTCGGTGACTTCTCCAGCAGGGGAGGAGGAGGGGCTGTGATGCTAGCCAGGATGATGCTGTCAATCATCCCCCCCCCCAAAGCGGGTCGGCCTTGAGGAGGGGAGTGTCAAAGTGGGACACCCCTCACAGAGCCGGACCATGCGTGGAGCTCGCGTCTAGTGCGAGCGTCAACTCGAAACAATATGTTGCAGAATACTGAGTCTATGGATAATGTGTAACAGAACACAGGTCTGCCCTTGGAAAACCTGCCGATGCCAACAAATTATTTCGTGGTAATTTCCACCGATGTATTATTTGAAATAATGTCAGAAATCCGTGTATAAAAAAGGTTACCACATACCATTAACTTCGCCTTTTTGACGAGTGTTAAGAATGTACATAATATTATTACATTCAATTGAAAATGCATATAACGGCGGCTCTTAATAACTGTACGCAATCAACTGATGAAAAGTATCGGGTTTGTTTAGGAAATATTTTTTTAACACACAGATTACTGCTACCACTCACGTTTTTACCAGCAAACCTAGACAGGCGAATTAAGAGCCGTATCTTACCTGTTGATGGGAAGCAGCTACTGTAAATCTTGAGAGTAGCTTGACGATTGGAGATTATATCGTACTACCTACGGTAGTTAAATAATATACCCATGCCCATGCTCATACCCATGAGCGAAACGTAAGTGTGGCGTGACAAAATTTTTAACTTAAATTAACGAAGCAATCATATACCAAGATACATAAAAAGATAATGACTATACATTATAAGATTTGAAATAAATAGCTCCTTATTATACTATTTGGGTATCGGTCATAAGAGAATGAAAGCCAGAGGTGTGGAACTGTCTGCGTCGACGGTTCGACGCCGTCTGCTNATTTGGGTATCGGTCATAAGAGAATGAAAGCCAGAGGTGTGGAACTGTCTGCGTCGACGGTTCGACGCCGTCTGCTGTGGGTTGGACTGGTGGCACGCATGCCGTTGTATCTGCTTCCACTGTCCAGACGCCACAAACGCCTCAGACTGCAATGGGCACGTGAACGCCGTCGCTGGCATGCTTAGTGGCAAAATGTAGTGTTTTCAGACGAGTCCCTCTTCAAACTATCCTACAGTGATGGCCGCATACGTGTTANATTTGGGTATCGGTCATAAGAGAATGAAAGCCAGAGGTGTGGAACTGTCTGCGTCGACGGTTCGACGCCGTCTGCTATGGGTTGGACTGGTGGCACGCATGCCGTTGTATCTGCTTCCACTGTCCAGACGCCACAAACGCCTCAGACTGCAATGGGCACGTGAACGCCGTCGCTGGCATTCTTAGTGGCAAAATGTAGTGTTTTCAGACGAGTCCCTCTTCAAACTATCCTACAGTGATGGCCGCATACGTGTTAGACGCTACCGTGGTGACCGCAATCTGGCAGCCTGTATTGTGGAGTGGCATAGCGGACAAACGCCAAATGTGATGGTTTGTATTGCCATTGGATAAAACATGCAATCTCAATTCCTACGTATTGAGGGCAATTAGAACAGCAACTGCTACATCAGTGAGGTTTTAGAGACCGAGGTACTGCCCCGCTCCACATGCCATATTTCAGCAGGACAATACCCGGCAACATGTGGCGAGGAATGTGCGAGCCTTCTTCAATGAATGATGGGTTCCACAGCTTCCCTGGCCTGCACATTCGCCTTACATGTCGCCCATCGAACATGTCTGGGATATGGTTGATCGGCAACTTGTTTGTCACGGACCTCCAGCAATCACTGTTGATGATTTGTGGACTCGCATACAAACCTTGTGGAGGGAGGTTCCTAGGAACATATCCAGGTCCTCTTTGATTCCATGCCACTATGTTTAGGGGCTCTGATTGCAGCACCTGGGAGCTTCACGCCATACTGAATTCTCAAGGACAGAGACCATGTACAGTTCTGTAATCATAATCAATTGTGTATTGTCATGTACCTAATTTTTGGTATAAAGTACATTTCAATCACATGTATCCTTCTTTGTGTTGCATTTTTCACAAACGTTAGTATAATTTGTATAAGAATAGGTTAAATGGTTTCCAGAATTGTACAGGATTTAAACATGAATCTAACATATCGTATTGGAATCGTAACAGACGAATGCACGAGATGAGTTCAGAAATTTGTGGTGGTTTAAAAAAAAAATCAGAAGCTAGCAATCATGTATTTCATTGTCTCTACAATCATGTCTTGAAAATGTCGATTTCCAAGTCCGAAACTGCTCAAAGCTACAGGAATAGAGCTGGAATAATTTTCCAAGTATTTTTTTCTCTTCTGCTTTTTTCAAACGAAAATATGTTTCTATTTAAACATTTTGGAGGACAATTAATGAAACTGTGAGAGACTTGCTGTATAAAACGCAATACTGGATGTAAAGTTTAATTTCGAACTGCACAAAGAAGGCGAAGCGCTGCAAGCAAATTGTTTTTATTTGGAAAGAATGGCAGGCAGCTGTTAATGTAAGGACGCTGCTCATGGCACTTAGTGATGCGACATTTATTGTGACATTTACATATCGTTCTGTCATTTCATCACTGACACTTCCATTCATCAAGTTTCTCCATAAGTAAAAGCTACTCAGGCAGACTGTTTTAGATAGCATCGAATAGAAAATTAATGTTTTCAGCGACAATATAAATATGTACCCTTAAAACCGTTGAAGCATTTAATAAACTTTTCACTGAAGCTGAAGAAACAGCAGACACATTATATGTGATTATTATTGTCCCGCATATCATAAAATGGCAAAGTTTGGACTCTAGCGTACCTGCGAATACTACTAAGCATTTAAATATTGGTGCTAAAATTTGTACTAAAAGTTGAGGTCAAAAGCCGTGTCCAAATTCAGATATAAACGAGTGTACTTGCATCATTGTATACTCCACGGACCCTTGGCACAATACTTGACGAATTAGTACAGGCAACCTTGTTGGATTATACCACATATATTAGCCAAGCAATCGCTTTTATTGAACACGTGTTTCGGCGAAGAATAACTTGTTGATTACCGAAATTTACAATGTTAAATCTGGTATTAAGTGTTATTTGAGTTTTACTAACATTTATTGTCATGCTTCTTATATGTGAGTTTGCAATTCTGATTCCTTTTTTACCTTTTATGAACTGATAGGCTGAATAAAAATGTATAGTTTAGAACTTTTTTAAGGGATGCCTACCAATAATGATTAAATTCTGTGCCTACAAAGTAGTGATGTTGCCCTATCAGCCTTTAAATAAAATAATCATGTTAAAAATAAAATTTAACTTATAAAATACTTCTCGAATTGCTGATACACATAAGCCGCAAGTCTGTGAGAAGTATATATATTCGTTTACATGTAGCCGACCTCTCGTGGCGCCGTCGGTTGGTGCGCCGCCTTGTCTGGGGAGAGGGAGACCATGGGTTCAAATCCCAGGTAATGCATAGTTGTTATCTTAAGTTAGGTCATAAGTTAGTTTATAAGCCGTCCTCTGATAATCCTTCAGGCATAACACTGAGGGACGTCAATAAGCCCTTTCCAATTCAAACCAATTCCAACCCAGTAGTTTATTTGTATACTTCCATAATTCAATTGCAGTTCGAACAGTGCTGATGATGTCACTTCCGGAGANCAACCCAGTAGTTTATTTGTATACTTCCATAATTCAATTGCAGTTCGAACAGTGCTGATGATGTCACTTCCGGAGAAACGCATGAGTGAGTATGAACAGTTCTTTAGGTGAATTAGGATACGGCCTAAGATTTGAAATCACATTGCTCCAGTGAAGACGTTCATGTGTAAGTATGTTTAATGGACTCTTGTCTGGCCATATATATACACTGAAGAGCAAAAAAAACTCGTACACCTGCCTGATATCGTGTAGGGCCCCCGCGAGCACGCAGAAGTGCCGCAAGACGATGTGGCATGAACTCGACTAATGTCTGAAGGTATGCAGGAGGCAATTCACACCATGAATCCTGCAGGGCAGTCCACAAATCCATAGGATTGAGAGGCGACGGAGATCTCTTCTGAACAGCACGTTGCAAGGCATCCCAAATATGCTCAATAATGTTCATGTCTGGTGATTTAGGTAGCCAATGGAAGTGTCTAAAGTCAGAAGAGTGTTCCTGAAGCCACTAGGTAGCAACTCTCAATGTGTAGGGTGTCACATTGTCCTCCTGAATTGTCCACGTCCGTCGGAATGCACAATGGACATGAATGGGTGCAGGTGATCGGACAGGATGTTTACGTATCTGTCACCAGTCAGAGTCGTATCTAGACATATCAGGGGTCCCATTTCAGGCCAACTTCACACGTCCTATACCATGACAGAGCCTCCACCAGCTTGAACAGTCCCTTGTTGACATGTAGGGTCAATGGATACATGAGGATGTCTCCATACCCAAACACGTCCACCCGCCTGATACAATTGGAAACGAGGCTCGTCAGACCAGGCAACGTGTTTCCGGTCATCAATAATCCAATGGCGGTGTCTTTACTTTACTATTGTTACGTATACATACAAGTGGAAACTAAACTAATTTACTATAAAACAAAAGCTGCAATCTATTGATGGAACAAGTGTTGCCACTGTCACTAATATAAAATACTGGAAACACGACACGCCGTGTCCTCACGACTAATCAGGCACCAGGCAATAATGTGATCGCCAAACAGCAATGTTTTGATTTATGACTCATACCACACCGACGAGTCACTGGACTGCCATGCGCGGTGCGTGTGCGTCGCTTCCTCGACAACCGACAAAACTGCCCTCTCCGACGACATCCTTCCTTCGTACAGAGGACACGCTTGAAAAGTGAACTCTCTCCCCCTCCACAAATGATAAGTTTCACATTTTTCCTTTCAATATTTCAAAAGAAATATGATATTATAGTCTACAATCTACATTATACATACATAACATACAAATTAGATTATTTATTGACAGTTACGAGTTGTGGGAATTACCTTAGTGCCAAGAAACATTCAGGGTACAAAATCTGTTTGCTATTTAGGAGCCCCCCTCCAACAGCTTGGCGCACGGCGTATATGCCTCGCCTGCCCCCAAAACCCTAGTTACAGCCATGGTCAGGTGGTTCAAAGTTGCCCCTACTGGTGCAAAGTTCCCCGAAATGACTGTATTATTTACTAAAATTATGATCGGACGGTGTCCTTCTCCCATGCCATGGCTCGATCAATATAAATCCACATGTAGTGATCCAGTGAACTATTGCCTAGTCTGTTTCTCAGGGTATCTTTATTCTGTTCATAGCACTAAAGAACCTTTCAACAACGGCTGTTGATATTGGTATCTACAGTATTTTTACACTAGAATTTTAACGTTTACGATTATAGCCAATAGAAGACTGAAGAATATAGGTTACTGGTGATACATTATCGTTCACAGGGGAGGTTTACATTTAAATAACTTCAGATATGCTTGCAAATGTTATTGGTATATAAACGACAACGCATAACCATTAAACTAATATCTTGATTATGATGCAAATTGGAAAATACTAGAGTGAAAATACTAACTGTGCTAATATCAACAGTCACTGTTGAAAACTAATTTCGTGCTCTAAACCAAATAATGACGTCACTGAAACAGGCTATGAGACANTATCAACAGTCACTGTTGAAAACTAATTTCGTGCTCTAAACCAAATAATGACGTCACTGAAACAGGCTATGAGACAGTTTACTGAATTGATTATATTTTATTTCTAAAATAGAAGTTTGCTCTAAACTATGAGATTATTGAAGGAATTATCCGCGGGGAAAGGTTTATTGTTCAAATTCCTGAGGGTAAGGGGGCCAGTCACATGAAAAACCTCTTACTGCATGATGTGAGACGAATGAGTAGCAATGTTCCGTTCCCTTTGTAAATTCATAATCTCCAACGTCTGTGAATATTTATACCGGAAGTTGGTAAATCAAGTATGATGTATCGTGCATTGTTTACTGCCGCCTGGATAATAGGCACTTTATTCTTTGTTCTGCAATAATAGGCATACTCATACGGGGTAAGGTAACTGAGAAACTTTTTTCTTCCTAGTGCACATTGTGGAGGAAACATGACAGATTACAAGTGTAAGTGCATGGTGCTTAAGGCTCCCGCCTACCTGGGGCTGTTTTCCGTATTTGAGGCAAAGAATCGCAGGAGCTATAAGGGCGACACATCAAGTAATGACATCGTCACTAAGCCCATTGGGGATTTAGGTAATCGTTTTGAGGTGGGGGCGGTTGTCTGCGTAATGTCCAAAATTTGTGAAATCAAATTATAATACCCTTTAAACCCAGTCATTGCAAGCAGTTTTGTTATATTTTCTGGGTTACTTATGCGCGGTATTCGGTAAATACTTTCTTTGCATCTGAGAGAAAGGTTTCAGAAATATTTAATGTTATTTTTGTATCATTACATTTTATGGTCGTCACAAGTTTGCTAATTTCTTTGAACTTTGGTGACGCCTTTATAAATAAGTAAATCAAATTCAATACTGCCATAAAATTAAAACTCTCACGTTTTATTATAAATTGTAACTGTTAAATTATATACAAATTTCATTTTTTTATGTCTAAATAAATTTCTAATAACTATAACCGCACATTAAAAATTATCATGTCGGTTCAAAAATGTGCGTGAAAGGTAAAAGTTTTTTTTTATTGATTAGCTATATGTATCCTTTCTCATTTTCAGTATGAATGTATAGTCTAATTTTGACAAAGGAATTATTTTTAACACTGGCAATTCAAATATAAACTGTAAAACTCTACTTATACAGAAACATAGTTGGGCTAACAGTTCTGCTTATTTGGAAGTTCTTGTACTGTTGTATGAACGTTCTTAACTGTTTTATCACTGTACTGTACAGTATTTTAATAAACAGAATCAGAAAACGGTATAAAGTAAAAAATAAAGCGTAAACCTAATTTGTAATTTAAAATTATTCATGTAAACATTTTAACAAAATATTGATATAAAGATTTCAAACCCAAAATTTATTCTACCTGAAATACTCAAACGCTTAGTCATATGACTTACTATCTTCATTTAAAATATTACTTACAGAGCTTATATAATATCGTCTAANTACTCAAACGCTTAGTCATATGACTTACTATCTTCATTTAAAATATTACTTACAGAGCTTATATAATATCGTCTAATAAAACATCTTTAAAAAAAATCCGGCTTTGTAATTCTTCAGAAATGCGCTAACAATTTGTGTCTGTTCATTTTCATGAAAATACGTCTTTGTTTTGTTCTACAGCATATATATCGTATTATGTATCATAGTTGAAAGACATTTTAATTGTCCTTGTATATAACTGAAAACAGAAACGTACAAGTGCTGTACAAATACATTTTAAAATCTTTGAACCTCTTTTTGTGCGGACACCTTATTTTCGTCTTTGTTTTAATGACAGCACAAGTAAGTCAGCTTGATATTATTTTATAGTACAGCATAATACTATGCATTATTCTTTTATCGCTTTACTTATATGCACTTTTAGCTTCGCAATAAACATTATTTTTACAAGGTACCACCACAAGTAAATNCTTTTATCGCTTTACTTATATGCACTTTTAGCTTCGCAATAAACATTATTTTTACAAGGTACCACCACAAGTAAATTAGAGCAAATTTTAAATGTTCCTGTGGAGTGGGTAAAATATAAGTTGAATTTTAACAAGCAAGTGCGATATACTCAGTTATTATAAACGTAGAAATTCATAAACAATTCTGAATGTTTGATGAAAGACCATTGTGAATAATCAGTATTTCTCTTGTAATGCTTTTTGCATTTTTTCCCCAAGGAATTGTTTATAAAACGTGCAATCTAATTTACTGTGTACAGTTAGGTGATCTGGGAAAAATAATCTGGTTTCATTAACTGTGAAAGAATTGGAAGCAGAAAATTTTTTCAATGGGAAAGGCATATGTAAGAAAAATGTGGGGGAAATACACATAATGATATTGTAAATAAGGATGAGTATGTTAGACGGAAATAAATGTCCTTCACACTCTCAAACTTTCGTTTTGCGAGATACATTAAAAAAAAGAGGCGGGGGGCCNGGGGGGGGGGGCAGAACTAATATTTTACCCGGGTGACACAGACTCAAGTTGCTGCCCTGCACCTGCCTAATATGAATATTCTGTACATGTTGTTACTGTGTTGTTTATAAATAAAACGGTTAACTAGGAAGTTAATCATTATGGTGGGGGCTGTAAATCCTTAATTTTAAATGAAAATATGCCTTGCTAAGTTACCTCGTATTGGCGCAAAGTTACCCCTCATGGCTGTATTAAATTATTAACATGAAATCATTATTTTGAAAATTTTTCATATTATTTAAGGTTCAGTTTTAAAAATTCACACGACACTTTCATGTCAAAATAAGTTGTTTTTTTTTTCTTTGGCATGGAAAGGGGGACGGCCTCTGTGCACCTCGTAAGGATCCCTTCTTGCCATTATATCACAGAAAAATATCTTTGCTTTGAATGTGACCAAAACAATCAACAGATAATTACACTCCAAAGGTATTTGACTTTATATGTTATTTTGAACGTAAACTGTTCATTCTTTGGAAAGTAGCTGACGTAATGATTCTCTACCATTCCACCCACTTTTTTTTTACATTTTTCTAAATACCCCCCGGGATTTTTTTTTTCTGAAAGAAGCACCGCGCACACTGCGACTACAACGAGAAGCACGAAGCTAGACGCAACGACGCACCCGCCGGCCGTGACCGTAGAGTAGTAGTAGGCATTGCGGGCATTACGATGGCCTATGTCTGCGCCCACGGCCAACATCGACGATTCCAAACGAAAAATACAAAAAGCCAACAGTATATCCACAATACGAAATATCCAAAAATCGAAGGTCCATTAAACTCGCAAAAAAACGGTCAAAACGGCACTTACACTTAAGTACGCCGCTACCCTGACGCCGAGGTTCAAAAAACCGGACCGTCGCGACACGTCGCGGACAGCGACTACCATAATTTGTGTATGGCGGCTACTGCTGGAGTTTTAACAATAGAGTAAATATGGGGTAAAGCGATTTTGCTGGCTGCGCATACCAAATTCTGTGTCCCAATCACAGACTAAAGATGAGGTAGACCGACGTCGCTGGCTACGCACAATCAATCTCCGTGCCCCAACATTGGACTGCTTTTTTTGCCAACACGTCTTGTAAAAAGGCATTGATTGGATTTGAGGTTAAAATACTAGTAAACAAGTTCTTTGATAAGTTTGTTAAACTTCCTCTAATCAATTTGTAATGCAGTTTGATTAAATTAAAATTGGTAAAAGCATTTTAGTGATATACACTGAAGAGCCAAAAAACTGGTATAGCCGTGCGTATGCAAATAACAGAGGTATGGAACCAATCAGAGTAACGTGATGCGGTCGGCAGCTAGATCGGTTACTGCTGCTACAATGGCAGGTTATCAAGATTTAAGTGAGTTTGAACGTGGTGTTATAGTCGGCGCATGAGAGATGGGACATAGATAGCATCTCCGAGGTAGCGATAAAATTTCGATGTTCGCGTACGACCATTTCACGAGTGTACCGTGAATATCGGGAATCCGGTAAAACATCACATCTTCGACATCGCTGCGGCCAGAAAAAAACGTGTATAAACGGGACAAACGACGACTGACGAGAATCATTAAACGTGACAGACGTGCAAACCTTTCTCAAATTGGCGCAGATTGGATTTGTGGACTGCCCTGCAGGATTCATGGTGTGAATTGCCTCCTACATACCTTCAGACATTAGTCGAGTCAATGCCACGTCGTCTTGCAGCACTTCTGCGTGCTGGGGGGCCCTACACGATATGAGGCAGGTGTACCAGTATTTTTTGGCTGTTCAGTATAAAAGTGCTTGTCATATAAAGGATATTAAGTGGATTAAAACCACGTGAAACGTGCCACCGCCATTTTAAAAAAATTGGTATACTTGCGTTTATATATCAGTGTATATACACATTCCTGAAGTTTGTCACAAATAACAGTCATATTTTCCTTAAAAGTGATTTAATTCATTCTCATTATATAAGAGGTGCCCAGAATCTTCATGTACCACTAAATAACCTGATACTTTTCCAGAAGAGGGCTTTACTATTCATGCATTTATTTATTTAATAAATTACCTTGTTATCTAAAAAAAAATGTAGTCGGAATAATCCCAAATTATCTAAAAATTACAAAAAGACTTTCTTAAAGGAGCATTAATTATATTCTTCAGAAGAATTCTTTAATATGGAATGGATCTAATTATTCAAAGCAGTTGTTATTACATGTTGTTATTACACTTATATTGTTTTTTTATATTATTGTAGCATTTCGTATTATGTTTGTACATTTACGAATATTTCATTTGTGTATATATGTGTGTTTGTACTCTTACATTTATATTCTTGAAACAAGGCAGTGGTTGGGGAAGATTTGCTCTCCCCTTCTGGCCTAGCCTTGCTACCCTCAGGTAGCTCGGTCAGCAACCGCTGTCTTAGTCTTGGTAGGCACACAAACACGATGGAGCCGACAGGTAATGAACACAGGAGAGAGGTGACTCCTGTTTCTCCTTACTCGGCTAATACGAGTACAACACAACACAGAATGGCACAAACCAAATAGGAAACACACAGCACCAATATGAATGCAGACGCAACCTCGTGCGGCTATTCCAATCAAAAACAACTTTAAACCATTGAGAGAGGAAGAATGTTCAGATTCTTCAGACTACAGCGACGACAGCTCCAAAACTGCTGAAAATACGAAAACACATGTCAAAAAGCACTTGCAAACCCGGTGTACATCCCTGACACCAACAAACTCGCATACATAAATCTTAAATTCAAAGGAGCAAAACACATCATGAAAACCACAGTCACCAACAAACAACACTTAAAGGTACTTGTGAGAAAGGGGAAGCATTCTGCTTTCTACAAATTCCTACAACTTCATAACATACCTTATTACACACATGATAATAAAAGCGAAAGGCCAAATAAAATAGTCATCAAAGAACCACCACACAACACAATTATAACACACTTATACAAAGAGTTTAAAGAATATAGCTTTAAAGCAATTTCTATCTGAAAATTCGGAACACCAGATGACGCACCTGCAGTCTATGGGGCTGTAATACATCAACACGATAAATTCGATGTATTGAAAATACCCATACTACATTACATGTCAGTTCGCATAGAACTGTAGAAACACCGCGCTGAAGATGTGGTGCAGTGCATGCGGTGTTGTGCACAGGGCCACACTCAGAAATACTGCACACTTAGCCAATCTGCGCTCTGTGTACGGTACCGCACACAAAGGCAGATTGCACTTTAAAAGAACAAGACAAAGCAAAGTGGGAACGTACACTTTGCAAGAAAACAGGACACTCGGCTGTATGGAAACAGTGCGAACGAAGTGATCCAGAAGAACATAGAGGCACGCAAACAAAGGATAGGACCTAAACCCGCCAAACAAACACAAGACTGTAGGCAAAAAATCAGGAAAAACAAGCGAGTAAACATTCAGTCAAAGGCTGAATTCCCTCCCCTTCAGTAAAAAAAAAAGGCAGACTGAACAGGGTAGCACACAGGGAACAAGCACCCACACAACAGCAAAGGGAAAAGCCACAACAAAACAGGAGAAGGGACAACACAACAGAAAATACGGCCATGTTAGCAGAAATGCACGAACTGGCCGTTTTTATGCGAGAAACACAGTTCGTAACCTTAATGGACCATTTTAGGCCCATAATCACACAGGCGAAAGCCATGACAACACTACAGGAGAAACAGATGTTGCTTCTCACAGCACTCNTTAGGCCCATAATCACACAGGCGAAAGCCATGACAACACTACAGGAGAAACAGATGTTGCTTCTCACAGCACTCGCCACTCTATCTAATTAAACAGACGAATATTTTTGGACAATACCAAATTATAATTACTGAAAATTGAAACAATAAGCTATAATAAATACAAACAAAATAAAATAATCCATAACAAACTGTTCCAAACTGCAGTAAAACGGAAAAAATTAAACTTAAACTCATTGCACACACCTTTTCGCCTCGGAATTCTCTGATCGGTCCGAGACGGAATTTACCACGTTTAATAAAACTACATGGCTCTAGTTACGAGTCCGAGCTGCTGTGGGATGAACATCGTGCTCGTGGATGCTCCTTCTCCGGGATCTGCCCACCCCTTGGGACCAGCGAAGGCCGAGGACTTCTGCGAGTACGGCGGGACTGCAGCAGCTCGGGTGCGGCGACTACTCCGCAACTCGTCGCGTCTCCAGGTGGCGAATAGGGGATCCGCAGGCTCTAGGGTGGCTGGGAATACTCGAATACCAGTCCGCGGACGAACTGGCCGGTGCGACAGCGCCGTCGTCGTGGACGTCGGGGACCTGGGTAGCTCAGTACGAGATGGCGAAGTGCATCGTGCAGGAGGCAGCTCAACGATCAAGGCNTGGACGTCGGGGACCTGGGTAGCTCAGTACGAGATGGCGAAGTGCATCGTGCAGGAGGCAGCTCAACGATCAAGGCGGGGAGCGGGATCTCGTAGTGCTGAAACATGCTNGTACGAGATGGCGAAGTGCATCGTGCAGGAGGCAGCTCAACGATCAAGGCGGGGAGCGGGATCTCGTAGTGCTGAAACATGCTAAGTGTAGCGAACCTCACTGCTGGATTCTGCGGGCTGCTGACTGCGGATGCGTGAGGAATGGCCTGGAATGCGTCGGACCTCGGAAGCTCCCTGATGTCAGCCTCCACTCCTAGGCCAGCTACTTCGCCCCCAGTCTGGTAGGTCCCGGATGTCACGCCGAGCCAGAACTCACCCCGACCGACGGACTGTTTTGGTGGAAGAGGGAGGGGGTGGCCCCCTACTGTGCGATCCCCACCTTCGCCCATGGCGTGGAGACCCTGATGTCAGCGCAGAAGAGTGAAGATGGAGTAGGTGCCATGACTGAGCTGCCCAGTTCGCCGACGCACACGACGAGAAGCAAGGGAGCCCTGCATTCAACAACTGCTGTCAATATCATTGTGCTGGTACGCCTGCGCAGAAATATTGACAGCAGTTCAACCTCAAGGGCGCTTGCGCCCACAGCTCCACCTGTTTCTCTTCTAGATTTTCAACTCCTCAATAAAAAGCTTGAAATCCACACCTGCTGCCTCCTTGGGTTTACACGCTACGATAAATGCTAGCAGTTTATCGTAACAATCAAATCGTCACGATTTATCGTAGCGTGTAAACAGGACATTGTAGCGATTTATTGGAGTTAGAATTGGATTGGATGGTTGGTGCCGGCTGGCATCAATTTCTGTGAATCGTAACGACAGGTTGGAACGTGTAAACAGTAGCAGCCATTTGCCACTACAATTTGATTCTATTTGCATTAGCTGTTAACAGGAAAGGTTGTGTTGAAGTAGTGTTTTCTTCGTTGTTTCGTTGACATATGAGTTTTTGGTCAAGTGATCATGGAAGTTTTCAAGCAAAGTCCTCGTGAGTTATTGAGTTAATTCATAGAACTTTTCGTTTTTTTCGAATTCATAGAACTTTTTTGAAGTTTTCCGTGTTTGTGGCTTATTAAGAGCAAAGAATACTCCGACAGAAATAAAAAAGACCTGGCGTATGCAGAGCTTGTTAAAAAATATAAGGAGTTTGATCCGTTGGCAGACAGAAGCACTGTAGTGAAAAATATCAATGCATTGCGTACGGTGTATAAAAAAGAACTAGTAAAAGTCAACAATTCGTTGAAATCCGGGGCAGGTGCAGATGTGTATATAAACCTAGTTTGTGGTACTTCGACCTTCTGCATTTGTTGAACAACCAGGACTCTGCAAGACCTGCTAGGAGTACAATGGATGATGGGGACGAAGAAACACCACAAAATGTAAGTAAAATTAATTTTTATTTATAGTAAAAGTAGTTTCATTGTTTTGTCAAATTGTTATACACATTACATGTCAGAAATCAGTAGACCTACATTAATTATAACAAGTATTAATGAATTAATGACAAATGTGGTTAAAATTAATTAACTGCAACTTAATAAAGTGAAAAAATTACTATAACTAAATAAAACAAAAGTATTATAAACAGTTATTATAATATGCTTTTTTCAAGAACTGCAAATTTCATACATTCAATGCACTTTCTTCTTGCCAAGGAACTGACCCCTCCCCGTTAAAATACGTTACTTTTCTCGAACAGTTTTTGCTTTTTGTAAAACTTGACCTCCTGAACGTCGTTCGAGGTTGTGTAATATATCAGGATTACACCTTGCACCTAGATGAATTGTACCATCGTTAATATTTCCGTGATCAAAACGTTCAAGAGGGGTGTAGGTAACTGATTTTTTGCGCAATAAATTGTGTAAAGCACAGCATGCAAGAACTACTGATTCAATGGTTTCCACATTTAAATTAATTGCAGCGTTAAAAATACGAAATCGTGATGTTAAAATTCCAAAAGTGTTCTCAACCACTCGCCGTGCCCTGGATATGCGATAGTTGCATATTTATTATTTTCTCGTTATTAAGTGAATCCCGATTGTAAGGCTTAATAAGGTCAGGACACAATGCAAAGGCATCATTCCCCACAAAAACATATTCCAGATTAAGATCGAAGGTAACTGGTTCAGGTTCAGGAATATCCAATTGGTTATTTACGAGTTTTTCGTAGAAAAGAGTGTTATTTATCACATCTCCATAAGATATTCTACAGTTCGTTCCTACATCACAATATATAAATTCGCAGTGAGCGTTTGCTATAGCCATCAAGACTATACTGTGTGTATTTTTGTAGTTGTAGTAATGGGAACCGCTATCTTTCAGTGGAACAATCCTGACATGTTTGCCATCGATCGCACCCAAACAATGAGGAAACTGCCATTTCACTTCAAAACCTGAAGCAATTTTCAACCACTCATTTGCTGTTTTAGGGAACTGGAACAAAAAAAAAAGCAAACCATATTTAATTTCTTTCGACAGACAGACAGACACACGAACAATTTTGTTTTTCTACCCAAGTTTTTCTACCCATCTACCCAATGCCATTTTCTGTTATATTCATCTACTATAGCCTTCTATTCTTGTACGTTTTGTGGAAACTAAAAATATATGTTCTATTTTGTTTGAGGAAGATTCTGAATCTACGGATCTAAGACAATTCCATCAACGAGAGGTCACCTCATCGGCTCTGCCAACACCAGGAGATGATGGATCAACTACATCACGAAGTATGGCACCATCACCAAGTGTACTGCGGCCAAAGCGGAAAAAGAACCTGACCCCGACAGATGAGGTGATACAACTAGCGGGACAGCAGCTAAAAGCTATTCGTCCAGATGATGAATTCGAAGCCTATGGAAAGTATATAGTCCATAAGCCCCGTTCCCTTAAATGTAGCCAGGCCGTATTCGCTCTAAAACTCATTAATGACGTGATTTTTGAGGGGGAGCTTGAAGCACTCGCCAAAGATTTTAAAGTAATGAACAGTCACCCACACCGTTCATTCGAAAATAATAACTATCAACAATTTAACCCTGAACTATACCCTCAACAACCCTACCCCAACTATACAACTATCAAATATCAGACCATCAACTCTCTTACCCTCAGATACCCTACCCTCAACAACACAATCCTCGTCCATCCCATAACGTTCAACGGCTTAACACGATACTCCCAAACTCTCAAACATACAAACCTGAACATTTCAGTACATTGAAGGCCAAACAACCCAATTCTCAAGAACCCAATTCTCAACATACAAATTATCAACAACCCGATACTCAGCAACCAAAATCTCAACAATCAAATTCTCAACAATCTAATCCTCAACAAACCAAAACTGAACAATCCACTTACTCAAACAACATGTCAAGTTCAAGTAACATAAATCCCAACCAATCAATGGAAAACAATGTTTCTACCTACTTTTCAAATTTTGAGGTGTAGAAGGACATTTTCATGTGTTAAACATATTCTATGATTATTTACTTAATATTGTATTACATTTAGTTATAATGTTTGTATTGTATATGGATTAAAAGTATAAAAAAATTGTTAATTAACATACCTGTACGAATTTTTTTAATACTTTGTAGATAGCCTTACAGGTTCCCGGGATTATTTTGCAGAGAGCTGGTTTAGAAATGACAGTTGAACATTCCATGTCCTTAAAGCTTCTTCCGGTGGCAACGAATCGTAAGGTAGCTGAGAGTCTTTCATGAGGAGATATCGTTTTTCTCATAACAGTATAATTTTGCACAATATATGAAGAAACTAAACTTAACAACTCAACATAAGTCTCTTCATCCATTCTCAAATAATTCTGCCAGTCATTGGGCTCATTTCGCAACTCTTTCAATAACTTGATATGAGAAAACGCCCTTCTGTTCAGCAGCCACTGGCGACTCCACTTTCTTCTTGGTCTTCGCGACTTTTTCATTTTTCTCGCTAAACAAATAACATATAAGGATCACAACAGTACTTCCTCCATCGCAACAACTGACTGAGTTGTACCGCGGTCGACAATGAATATTGGACAAGAAATCGTTGCATGTAATCAGTACTCACTCTTTCGATTTATTTATAAAAATAAATTGTTACAATCACATCGTTACGATTTATCGTAGCGTGTAAACCAACCTGCATGAATAAGTTTTGAACTTCTTTCCTGTCGGGAGGGTTTTTACGGTGACTATGCCGGTTTTTTCCCCTCTCCCTTCTTAACTATAGCGTCAGCTATAGGAACACTTAGGGATGTAGTTCATGGCCCNATGCCGGTTTTTTCCCCTCTCCCTTCTTAACTATAGCGTCAGCTATAGGAACACTTAGGGATGTAGTTCATGGCCCAATCGTGGCCATGGCTGCCTTAAATCGGTAATTATCTAGAATAACGGCTTTTCTGAAGGAAATTTCCTAGACCCACAAAAGTAGCATTAATAGGTTGCACAGCTTACCTTTTTTAAATAATAAAAAATAAAAAATAGTGATAATAACAAAAAATATGCAAGCACACACGAANCCAATCGTGGCCATGGCTGCCTTAAATCGGTAATTATCTAGAATAACGGCTTTTCTGAAGGAAATTTCCTAGACCCACAAAAGTAGCATTAATAGGTTCTGCACAGCTTACCTTTTTTAAATAATAAAAAATAAAAAATAGTGATAATAACAAAAAATATGCAAGCACACACGAACATATATATATATATATATATATATATATATATATGAAGTATATATATATATTTATACTATACTTCAAACTAACAACTCACAATGACGCACCGACTTGATAGTTTGTTGCAGGTCGGGAAGAAGACTTCGACTTCGGGAAGGGGGACTCTACTGTTACTAGATTCAGTGTAGATTCTGGTACCATGGGCCCCTCCAACTCAAGTTTACTGATAAGGGTTTTTTCACTGTCAAGGAAACGATAAAACGTATCCTGAGGGCTGCCCCAGGAGACTAGGGACTCACCGACACTTTGCATGCGAAATTAATTAGCACACTTGCAAACAACAGATCAAAATGTTAGACAGACATCACGACACTCACATTCACTCCCCCGCTGAAAACACGAATACGTACATTTTACTTATAATGGGCAACACCAATAAACAGCCTTAATTCGGGTCCGATGCTCAACAAATCGCAGCTACACGGCGCCCCGCCGCCGCACACAAGGCCGGATTGCTCATTTACGAGGACAAAAATGAAAAATTTCGTTGCTTTAAAATAAAAAAAAACACTTGGTTTTAGGTAGTGGAATAGTAAAAAGATAGAACCGCAATAAAAAAAGGTTCGAGGAAGCTACACAATAGCCAGTGCTGGCGCGCTTTGCGTCACTGTTTCTCGCAGGGCAAGCGTGAGCCAGTTGCGCCCATAACTTTGACGAGTAACTACGCATGTGCTGTGTTCTGTGCCCGAAAATAGTGAAGTTTAAAACATGGAAGGTGAAGCGTCAGGTGTGTGTTTCTTATTATTATTGGTTTTTGTCAATTGTTTCAATAAACCAGGTAGTTATATCGATTTGAAAAAAGACATATTTTGTACGAAAAAAAAATGTATAATTTAGTTTGCAGACTTTTCACAAAAAGTTCCACGTAGTTCCATTACATGTTACAATTCCTACGTGACAACAACTCATAAGAATTACAAAAAATAAAAAAACTGGTCCCCTTCACTGTCCGTTTATTAAATAAAGCTGCTTATTTTCCAGGTAGTCGCGTTCACCCTACTCTGCAGGGGAGAAAGTTTCATAGAAATGAAATGAACTGTTTTTAGTGTTAAGAGATGGTAGTTTTTTTTAATTTTCGTCATTAAAATGTAATGAACGATTAATACAATACATAGTGGACCAAATAAGCGTAATTGACCCATCTGAGACATTCGTAAAACATTTAAAAGATGTCGTGAAAGTGTTTGTAACAAAATGTCTAACAAAATGGCGAGAAAGTTAATATATGCACGACCGCTTCAAGGACAAGCGCGCAAATTGGCTCAATAAAGAGTTTAAGCTCCCAGAGATGCATTCAACGCATGCAACAACCTTACCACAACCTACTTCTTCGGAAAAAAAGGCGAGGAAGACCGAAAAAAAATTTGAAGTTAGCTGCCACCGAAGTAAGAGAAGAATGCTTAAGAGTTATGTCTCGCGTTTTACCCCAGAAAAGCTTTGTTCTGCGGCTGAATCAAGCTTGGTATAATCTGGCAAGAGGACGGCAGCTCAAGTTATAAAACTTGCCATAAGTTCTACCCCGAAAAGGTTAAAAAAAAAGATGAAACAGTCTCATACATCTTTTAAATGTTTTGTACCTTACAGTGCTGAAGAAGCTTTAGGTCTCATAGTGGATTTAAGCTTAACGAAGGAAGACTATGTGACAATGCGGCTAGGGGCAAAAAAAAAATAGCGGCTGATATATACCCTTCCTACCATGTGGTGGCAGATGCAAAAAATAAATGCTATCCGCTAAATATGGAAATAACAGAAAATGAAGCTGTGGTGCCTTTAAAGATCTAGTAGACCACACTATAAAGAGACTAGCAGAAGTACAATCAGACGTTATTTTAAACAATATGCACGAAAATAACGACACGTTAGATATCTATTATAAGTGGGGCTTAGATGGTAGTGGAGGGCACATCATAAACAAGCAAAACTTTACCAATAATTCAATTTACGCTGATTCAAACATAATATTATGTACCATGGCGCCTCTGGGGTTTCAGAAGGGAAAGAAGGAAACAAGAAAATCTACTTGAAAAATCACACTCCGTCTTCGACAAGATATTGTCGTCCAATTTCGTTTAAATTAAAAAAAATAGAATGACGAGAACAATAAATAGGTGTATAATAACATTCAGAAACAAATAAAGCAATTGACACGTACATCCATGGTTTTGGGAGACAGAGTAATCCTTTTAAGCACATTCTGATTTGCACAATGCTAGATGGCAAAACGATAAATGTTTTAACTGAAACAAAAAGCACACAAGCTTGTAACGTTTGCAAAGCCACACCCGTCTTAATGAATGATTTACAAAATGTTAAAAGGAGAGCAGTTGAAACAAATGCATACCGATTTGGTCTTTCTATCTTGCATGCTCATCTGAGATGCTACGAATATTTACTACATATATCTTATTAATTAGAACTAAAGCAATGGCAAGCCAGATGCAAATAAGCACAAGAATTGGCTAAAGAAAAGAAGAAAACTATCTGCAACTGTTTTTACAAAGAAATGGGGCTTGTTGTCGACCAACCAAAACAAGGAGGAGGTAATAGTAATAATGGAAACATGGCTAGAAAGTTTTTCAAAAACCCTGAGCAAGTATCCCGAATAACAGGAATCTCGCAAACGTTGATTAAACGATTTTAAAATACTTTATGTGCGATTTCATGTGGCCATTATATAAATGAAGAAAAATTTGGGGCATATTGCTATGCCACAGCTGAAATGGCGGTCAATCTTTATGGTTGGTACAGAATGAGTGCAGGTGTATATAAGATTTTGTTCCACGGAGTTGATATAATAAAATCTCTTGCGTTACCCATGGGACAACTATCGGAAGACGTAATAGAAGCCAGACACAAAGACTATAAAAGTTGAGACAGTCTCACTCAAGAAAGACGTATAGAATAAATACAAATAGAGACATTTTCCGCTGGATGTTTATATCATCAGATACTATAATTACAAACAAAAGAAAAAAACCCAAGAAAACAAAAGAGGTTTTCAATGTAGTCGTAGTTGGGATGTTGCGGGTGCCTACATTTCTCAGCGGAGTTGAGGACCATGTGAACGAAGATGAGGATGAATCTGATGAACACGAGGATGATATTTAGAGCATATGATTTAAATTAAGATACCCCTTTGTATTCATATAAATTAAATAAAAATTTCTTATTTTATTTTTTTAGGGGCAGTGAAACCTCCTAAAAAACCTTAAAATGTTTTTTTGTTCATATTCACATCAAAAAGTTCAAGTTTAAACTTCGCTAAAGTCAAATAGTCATATAAAACATAAATATGATTTTTGTCATCGTAAATTAGCAATCCGGCCTTGTGTACGCCGACCCAATGATTTAAGTATGTGTCGGGGTGCATTTGTTTTATAAACACCCAGTGAGTTATGGGAGCCAAGGGTCTCACTCTCATTTGGTGACATATGAGTGTTCGACGGCATTTATATTCTTACTGTATTTTATTATTTGTACACCTTTGTTGACGGGCTCTACACCCTTGACCCAGTAAGGGTTTGAGTTAGGGTTTTATAAAGTTATATAAATAAATAAAAAATATAAAAAATTAAGACAAACAAACATGTTTATCACTTAGACATTTGTGATCCTTTGGTTTGGGGTAGGAGAATGTTTGGTACATGCGCAGAAGACTAATAATCGGTACCTTGACCGTGTATCGCGCATGCGTATGCGCGTGAATGTATGTAGTCAGTCTGTTCTGTGGACATCAGTTCTACTGTGACTGCCGTCGGTGACTGTTGTGGGGTTTTTGGACTTCGGCGTTGGGGTAGTGGCGTCACTTTGTGTTTGTGCCGTTTTGACAGTTTTCGTGAGTGAAATGGATCTTAAATTTTTGGATATTTCGTCTTATGAAGATTTTGTCGTTTATTTTGTGCGTTTCGTTTGGATTCGTCGATGTTGGCCGTGGGCGAAACCATAGGCCATTATAACTCCTAAAAAAAAATAATGTTCTGTGGTGTGCTGTGGGGCGATGATGCGACAGAGAGCGACAATGCATAAGAAGCGCCTTTCTTTCGTGCCGGCGACGTAGCGAAAAGGTTTGTGTGAGCGAAATGCTGCGGTGTTTGTGCTGATTTTGGACTCACGGTTTTATAAATGGAGCTTATGTTGTATCCAACACGACGCTTATCTACGGGACTCTCAAGTTCTCAACATAAACGGNGGTTTTATAAATGGAGCTTATGTTGTATCCAACACGACGCTTATCTACGGGACTCTCAAGTTCTCAACATAAACGGCTGGTTTGCCCAAGATTTGTACTGTATTTATTGTGTTGAGTGTTACAGACGACAGTGTTTTATGTCGAAACCCCAGTAGTTTTTGCAGAAATGGGTAGGAGTCCGGAAATTATAATTTGGTAAGTCGCAATTTGAGGTTATGTTATATTCGATTGATCGCTAATATATTGTACAGTTTGGAACTGCTTTGCATCTTTTTTCTAGTGGCCTTGTACTTGGAACTATTNAATTGATCGCTAATATATTGTACAGTTTGGAACTGCTTTGCATCTTTTTTCTAGTGGCCTTGTACTTGGAACTATTGCTGTCATCTACCTGATCACGCAGCTACTGAGGGCTGTGGTGGATCAGGACAACGTTAATGTTTCAACGTCGGTGTTGGGGGAGTTCCAAGATAGCTGGGTGTTCCGCCTGTCTCTGAACCTACTGGGATATGCCACCATCATCGTGCCCGGATTTCTCATTTACAAATATGTTAAGAAAACAAACTATTTGGAGAGAACAGGTATGCAAGTTAAAACTATGTTTTTAAATAGACGACAGGTGTCAAGACTAGCATGTCATGTTTAGAGATGTATTTTTCATATCATTATTATTTCTGGTTGAAGGCATTACAACCTGGGTCATTTTAATACAACTGTTCAGATATAGTACAACAAAACTATTTTGTTTTGCCAAGTTTGTGAACCAGATGATTGTCATAGACAGTACGCGAGAGAAGTGCAAGTCCGAGAGTGTCGTGATGGTCTGTGCTGTGCAACAGGCCCCGGCTGCTTCCCAGCGCTGGTGCGGATGTGCCTGGCGGGGCCGGAGGTATCCACCACGGGAGACGGGCCCGCTGCGATGACCCAGAAGAAGATGTACTCGACGATGCAGCAAGTGATCCTGCTCATGTTCTGCTTCCTGGGGCTGCAGCTTACCTACCTCACCTGGGGGCTGCTGCAGGAGAAGGTCATGACACAGGTAATGCCACTGTCTCTAGTCACTTTCTGTTTTACCGTAGAACAAAATATTAGGACTATGTAGGAGAAGTGAGGATCTTCAGTTGTAAACATTGGCACAAAAATTCAGAAAATACATCAGTCGGCAGAGGGTAAGGCTGTGCTCTGAACTCTCGCTACTCGTGCAGACTCTATTTCCATTCAAGATGTTGCCATTTGTAGTATAAACTGGTATCACAGCTGCAAGAGAGTGGACAAGATCACCAATATGTTGCCATGTTACCCGTTACGGTAATTATCTAGTTTAGGGGCTTTTCTGAAAAACACAATAAAAATTTAAAATTATTATATATTTCTACTCTACTAATGATGCAGAACACGAATATACTAGGGGCATCGCTTTAAAATAAGTGCAACATATTTAAAAAAATTGAACAAGTTTGTGAGATGACTGTTTCTGACAGTTTGTTTATGTTTATGAACGAAACGTTTTATGCCAACAAAAGTTGCATTAATGGGTTCTGCACAGCTTACCTAGTTGATATTGAAGCGGCCGTAGTGTTAAAATAAGTAGAACATAAAAAAAACTTGTGAAATATGTTTGTTTGTGTCTATTAACGTCAGAGGAATTATACCAGCCCCCTTATNACGTCAGAGGAATTATACCAGCCCCCTACCTAGGTGAGTCAATTTACATTCTTTTGGTGTGTTTTACGGTTCCTTTACATCCCTGCAATCCTACATTCACAGTTTAGTGTAAAACCCAAACATCCTATGTTAGTATAAAACCCTACTATCCAAGGTTAGTGTAAAATCCAAACACCCTAGATTAGTGTAAAACCCTACAAATTCTAGGTTAGCTTAAAAATGTAAAATAGTGACTCACCCATTGTGGGGTTAGGTGGGCACATATTATGAAATTNATGCCCCTAGTATATTCGTGTTCTGCATCATTAGTAGAGTAGAAATATATCATAATTTTAAATTTTTATTGTGTTTTTCAGAAAAGCCCCTAAACTAGATAATTACCCCAGTTACTTGTCATTGTGAAAAATAATAATACAATTATAGAAAATTATATTGTGTGATTTGGATAAGTTGCTTACACATTCTTGTATAGAAACATTTCATATTCAGTATACACCAAAAAAACCGCGTAGTGTAGTGAAGGCTGTAATTATAAACATTTCGGAAAAAAATATAAGTAAAAATATATCTGATGGAAATGGATTTTATACAGAAGGTGAACCCATGTCCTCACAACAAAATTGTTAAAAATAACATGTAAAAACCAAAACATATACAGAGGAAAATATTTGGAAATATAGTGTATTTGCAACTTTTTAAAAATAATTGTCAAGGAAAAAATTTTTTTACAAAATGTTGTGGTGTTCTATAGAAATTGCTGATTAATTTTTGTGTGTTTAAATGTAAATATTTTTTTTTAATTGTACAAATTTACTATCTGAACTTTGCTAACACTTTTGTTTATGTTTAAAGNCCCCAACCCCCAAATAACACTTTTTGAAGTGTACTATAGTGACGATGTACCATTTTACTACTTTATAATCAAAAATTACATTATGTTAGATAGCACTTTACATGTTTGGCAGTGTGTGGGTGGTGTAGCATTTCCTTGTGGTGGTGCCGCCTCAATTGGACTGTGAAGGTATTTGTGAATTATGAATTATACATGTTGAGTTCTTTGAGGGTTCTTGATTTGGTGTCATTATGCATTTCTGCTGGTTTATTCTGTACCACAAAAGCTAGGTTGCTTCATGAAGCAATTTGTTTTGCTTCTACATCAGAGATAGCATTTTGTCTCTCAGTAGTGATTCTGTACACCACAGTTTGCTTCTGATGCTAAAATTTGCTTCATTGTAACATGTTGCTTCAATAAGATAAGTTCAGCAGTTTTGTTTTGATGGTAGGTGTAGGTTGGCTGCCATTTTGTCGCAAAAGATCTCGTTTCACAATGAAAATGAGAAACATTGTAGTGTTTGCCAACTTGTCTGTTTATCCCTCAGTGTAGATTTTTCTCAAATAGATTCCCGTTGGGTGTTTTGTAAACAATGCAATATATTAAGTGTGAACCTTTACTCCTTGTTCTTGTGTGAAAGTTCACAAATCTGTGTTGTAAAATAAGATTACAAAATCTGTACCTAAGCAGTAAATGTACAACACAGTTATTATTACGTATAATGCAATTGCGTTGGGCGCCATTAAAATTTATACACTGATATGATGTGTGTGTATGTATTTACTGCATGTTTATGTATTAGCATATGAATACATATACTATTCACCGTAGTGAGCACTTTTGAAAGCACTTTCATTTGGAAAAAAAATCATTAAATATATTTTATTGCAGCCTTAGATATTAACTTTTGGGTGCAGTAGAATATACACACTATATTTATTTATTTACTTACACAACATATATTTAAAAAGGTGACTAAAGGGTAAAAAATGGCTGAAAGGAAAAAGGAACTAGGGCCTCAAAAGTACTCACTTTACAGTGAACAGCCTATATCAAATAGGATTCAAATGTAAGTTCAAAAGTGTGAACTAGAAGGACTGCAAATAATTTATTTCATGCGTGAGAAGAAAAAAAGGGATTAGTTAGTACGGCAAGAAGGTGGGAGGGGACAGAAATATGTCAAAACACATGCAAATTCTGTAACATTTTTTTGTGAATTAGAATTCCAAAATTCTGCAATCAATTTTTGATTCATTAGTATTCCCAAAAAAAAAATAACTCACATCACTTGATTTAGATTATCAATTATGAAAATTTAAAACATCTTGCAGCAATTATGTTTTAATGACCATGTCTACTTTTTTTCTTTCTCACACGTGTCCATTATTAGCAGTAGTGACAGTATTTCTGAAGAGGAAAAATCTTTGTGTCTCTCACTTCTTGTAACCTGTATCCTGATTGGCTGTCAGCTGATCACTCCATACTCCTTCCTCATCCAGTCAGCAATGGCAAGACGAGAGCTAATCTGGATACTTTTCTTTAGTTTCACATGATTTATAAATTGCAATATTTACAACACTCTACGGGCTAAGTGAACAATAACAAATCTTAATCTGAAAATTATATTAATGATATGCCAGCTCAACCAAATAATCAGAAACCATAAAGATAGTAATAAAACATGAAAAATTGCAGCGTTACAGATCTTACCATCCAAAAGGACAAAATCATTGGCGTGATTTGCTGAAAGAAATCAGATCATGTACACAGACTAGAAAATAAAACAATATTATGTTTCCGTAATATTTATTGATTACTGAAAGACAAAAAAATGTGTAATGCTCCTCATTGATTTACTAATAGATTCTCATTTAAATCTATATTCAAATAATTTGAGGAACATTTATCATCTTTAAAGCAATTCTTGTTCACCCTTTAAAAATGATCCAATAGTGGATTTTAAAACAAAATCTCACAAATACGCAACTGCTGACGTTCAAATGAAAATCTTAAAAAAAATCCAAAAATGTTGTGTTCATCATAGCTCAGTTCTGATTTAGCATGAAATAATTGACTCCTGGGTCTGACATCACCAATATAATGCACAATTGTGAAAATTTGTAGTTCAGGTTTTTACAGCAGAATGTTTCCTTGCACAAAATCAAAATTAGACATGCAAATATGTGGCATATGGTTAAACTGGGCAGGTGTTACCATGATGATGTCGTTGCTGTAGCCTGGAGACAAACTTTGTCACACTCCAAAATTAATCTATCAATTTACATTAAAAATGTGGCATTTCAGAATTTCTTCTTACCACATCCCTGCCAAAAAACACCTAATTTATAAAGTTTTGGGTACTACAACTACATTACAATGAATCGGCTGTATGAACTTAGGCTGAGCCGAACATGGCAAAGACCCCATAACTTCTCTTTTACAAGAGGAGGGAACCAGAATTCCTTGCTCAAGTCACAGATGAGCCTAATGAATTAACACACTGACAAATACATTCAAAATTTCTGCCTAAGAACACACAAAATCTAAAAATCTTTGGGGAGATACTAGGAGAACACTGCACTGCATGAAAGAAACAAAAAAAAATGTTTTCATAGATTTGGATAGTTTAAGAAACACAATTAAACTGCAGTTAATGCAAATTAAATTTTGTGAATAAAATACACTGGAGAGCCAAAAAAAAACTGGTATAGGTGTGCGTATGCAAATAACAGAGGTAAGGAACCATTCAGAGTAACGCGATGCAGTCGGCAGTGCCTACCGCAACAATAAGCGTCTGGCAAAGTTGCTAGGTCGGTTACTGCTGTTACAATGGCAGGTTATGAAGATTTAAGTTAGTTTGTACGTGGTGTTATAGTTGGCGCACCAGAGATGGGGCATAACATCTCCGAGGTAGCAATAAAATTTGGATTTTTGCGTACGACCATTTCACGAGTGTACAGTGAATATCAGGAATCCTGTAAAACATCAAATCTTCGACATTGCTGTGGCCAGAAAATGATAGTGAAAGTACGCGACAAACTACGACTGACGAGAATCATTAAATGTGACCGATGTGCAACCCTTACTCAAATTGGCGCAAATTTCAATGCTGGGGCATCAACAAGTGCCAGCGTGCAAACTATCCAACGGACCATCATTGATATGGGCTTTTGGAGCCAAAGGCCCACTCGTGTACCATTGTTGACTGCACGACACAAAGCTTTACGTCTCGCCTGGGCCCGCCAACAACGCCATTGAACTGGTGATGACTGGAAACACGTTGCCTGGTCTGACGAGTCTCGTTTCCAATTATATCTGGCGGAAGGACGTGTACGGGTATGGAGACATCCTCATGAATCCATGGACCCTACATGTCAACAGGGGACTGTTCAAACAGGTGAAGGCTCTGTCATATGGGGCATGTGCAGTTAGCGTGAAATGGGACCCTAGATAAGACTCTGACAGGTGACAGATACGTAAGCATCCTGTCCGATCACCTGCACCCATTCATGTCCATTGTGCATTCCGACGGACGTGGACAATTCAGGAGGACAATGTGACACCCTACACATTGAGAGTTGCTACCTAGTGGCTTCAGGAACACTCTTCTGACTTTAGACACTTCCATTGGCCACCTTAATGACCACACATGAACATTATTGAGCATATCTGGGATGCCTTGCAATGTGCTGTTCAGAAGAGATCTCCACCACCTAGCACTCCTATATATTTGTGAACTGCCCTGCAGGATTCATGGTGTGAATTGCTTACTGCATACCTTCAGACATTAGTCGAGTCCATGCCACATCGTCTTGCGGCACTTCTGCGTGCTCGCGGGGGCCCTACACAATATTTTGCAGGTGTGCCAGTTTTTTTGGCTGTTCAGTGTACAACTTAAAGGCTTAGTTTTTTTTATATTCTGATTTGGTAATATTTTTGGTTTTATTTTATAAACAATTGTTGAAAACCTGCATTTTTTTAAAGTACTTGTGATTTCATTAAATATGAGTGGAAAGAGAGAGAACTTGTTCCACTATAGATAGACTGTTTACATTAAATGGAGCACTTTTCATAGCCCTTTCTAGTTTCTTTCTCCTATTTGCATATTCTTCCACCTCATGTCAATATAAACATTGCCACGGAACTTCATTTAAGGTGTACATCACCTACACAGTTCTGCTGTATTGTACTCAATAGATAAAATAGCACTTCTAGTGAACAACAATAAACAGTGGAACACTTTATTTTAATATCATATACGGCATATACTACAGTAAAAATTATAAAAATATTTTGCACATTGAAGTTTTTTGAAGCACTATATGCATTTGATTTCAGTAAAGTAGTGCAAATATCAGGTGTGTCCATGGTATTAAAATAGTATCAATCTGTGCTGACACATCAATATGTGCACTGCGTTGGTGTATGCATTTGTGTACATACAAATAATTAATACTGAACGTGCTAGCAATCTGTCCAATATTTTCCAAAATATCTATTAGCGACTAACCTATCTTAGCAACTGTTGTTCTGAAAACAGTGAGGGGTAGTTTTAATAAATTTCTACATAATAAAATTAATTTACTAGAAGAATTAATATTTCCAACGCCACATAATAATTTTTTATCATATTATTGAATGTATTTATCTTAAGAGTCAATTATGTCTACATAATAAATCCTGTTTAAGCATACTTGAAGGTTAATCTGCAGCAAGCTAAAATTGAATCATAACAATTAAATATGATCACGGAATTAAGAAATAATAAAGGCTTTGNTCTTAGCAACTGTTGTTCTGAAAACGGTGAGGGGTAGTTTTAATAAATTTCTACATAATAAAATTAATTTACTAGAGGAATTAATATTTCCAACGCCACATAATAATTTTTTATCGTATTATTGAATGTATTTATCTTAAGAGTCAATTATGTCTACATAATAAATCCTGTTTAAGCATACTTGAAGATTAATCTGCAGCAAGCTAAAATTGAATCATAACAATTAAATATGATCACGGAATTAAGAAATAATAAAGGCTTTGNATTAATCTGCAGCAAGCTAAAATTGAATCATAACAATTAAATATGATCACGGAATTAAGAAATAATAAAGGCTTTGAGTTAGATGTTGTCTTTTGAGAGCCGAAGTTCAACCATCACAAATTGGAATTCTTTTGCAGAAATGTAAAGTATGAATGGTGTAATGGATGCATTGTGATGTATTTGCCCTTGGTGTTCCTATTTCCTACCACATTGATTTTGCCACTTCTCCAGCCCACTCATTTCTTCAGGCTGGCGAGAAACCACAGATGTGTGTAGTTCTGAATTCCTTTCAAACTTACATCAGAGTCATTGTCCCTAATCAAACATCGGCGTTGCACACTTTCAAGGCATCACAATTATTTGTGATTTCAGTAATAACGTGCATTTGTACATGCTCCATTAAATGATTATTCACATTCTACCAGCAGGTAATTTACTGTTGGAAAGTGGGTGCTAACAGTACGTACGTTAGTGTAAAGGTTGAATAATGAAGAGGTTTGCATGTTTTAAAAATTAACTCTACAATTGGAAAAGATTTTTGAAGTTTGCAAAAAAAAAANAATAATGAAGAGGTTTGCATGTTTTAAAAATTAACTCTACAATTGGAAAAGATTTTTGAAGTTTGCAAAAAAAAAAAAAAAGAGGATTATCAAATTAAAAATAAAAATTTTTTGCATTAAATTTATTCATATAGTTATTTATTTTAGTGTTAAGCTATTTGCTCTACAGAAGGGTTATTCTGTTAGTTTTCACACCAGGCCACTTACAAATAATTACGATATTTGACGAGCCTTATTACATAGTCGCGACACACACACTAGGGTGGTCCTTATATGGGTAAAAAAAAATTTTTTTCGAATTTTTCACGGGGCACCATCTCATTNAGAAAATCATATGACGGGATGCCGCAGTAGTTTTTTAAAACTCGAAAAATAAGGACCACCCTAACACACACACACACACACATATATATATATGTCAGTTTATTTACTTAAAAATACAATCAATGAAATAATATATAATTTTATTACAATTTTAATGTCAATAATAGTTACACTTAACAATAAATTAGGTAATTTGTATTCAAATGTGTATATTAAAAAAATTATAGCTGATATATTTTGTTTGTGGGCCAGACTGGAGAGAGTGGTGGGCTGCATGTGGCCTGCAGACTGCTAATTNATTAAAAAAATTATAGCTGATATATTTTGTTTGTGGGCCAGACTGGAGAGAGTGGTGGGCTGCATGTGGCCTGCAGACTGCTAATTGAATAGCCCTGCTCTACAGCATCAGTAACTGTATAGATCAAATTAGTGGGATTGTAATATTTACAGAGCGTAAGACAAGTGGTGTATACATAAACTCCACTAATTCTGGTACAAAATATGTGTGTGTGTTTTTATTTTCTCATTATGTTAGACTAATTAAGAAGAGAACAGTAATAACAGATTTGATTCCAAAGTATTTAGGGGAAGATAGTTCAGACATATCTTCGTCCACAATTAAAAATAAATAGTTTAATTTTCAACATGGATTTGTAAAAACCAGAATTTAATGCAACAAATTTTTTAAATTTTCTGTGTCAAATATACAGAGAGGTTATTTCCCATGTACAGGTGAATGCTGTTTACTTTGATTTATCTAAAGCCTTTGACACTATTGACCATAATCATTAACTCAGCATAGTGGGCCTTGACTGGAAATACATAAATTCCTTACATAAATAAAAAATTTTTGTAAAAATGTTGTTATTGAGATTATTAAATATTCCTTTCCTACTCTTTTTGTAGATGATTTAAAAATACCTATATAAAAAATTGTGAAATCCGATGACTGTAATGACATTGTAGCAATAGATCAATGGTATGCTAAAAACCGCATGATCCTGAACTGTGATAAAAATAGGATAATAACCTTGTCAAGATAATTTTTTTTAATATTACACTACTACACCTTACATAATATTTCAATTCAAAGAACAAGTTGCGTATGCAATTTAGCTGTATCGCTAGATTCAAAATAAAAATTTCGTAACCATGTTGACCATCTATCAGGTCAAACTTAAAAGATTATTGCAGTAATAAAAAATTTAACTTCAGCAGCAACAAAGCCAGATTCTATTTTGTGTCTGTTTTATTAATTGGTCCATCCCAAAATAGATTATTGCTCTGTGATTTGGAATTTTCTTTCGCAGATACATGAACAAGCTTGAAAGTATACAAGAAAATATTTTTTAATATNTGCTCTGTGATTTGGAATTTTCTTTCGCAGATACATGAACAAGCTTGAAAGTATACAAGAAAATATTTTTTAATATGCTATGGTAAATTCTTTATAGTTCAAAATTCATGCAAACCATTAGAGTATACCTATTTTTACTTCCAGTTACAGCCTCTTGAAACCAGAAGAAATTTATTACTGTATGCGTGTTTTATTTAATATTTACTATAGGAAAGTTGACTGCATGAGACTCAAAGCTACACAAATAGGTACATGACCGAGAAATCTATTAAGTAAAGATNCTATAGGAAAGTTGACTGCATGAGACTCAAAGCTACACAAATAGGTACATGACCGAGAAATCTATTAAGTAAAGATTTTAAAATTATAGAAGTTACAGATGTCTGACAAATTTTATTAATTGTATACTAATGCGTGGCTTTGTAAATGTGGATTTCAAAAAATTAATTACGCAAAGTTAAGTTTCTTTAGAATTATTGATATGTGTCTGTATTAGCCGAAGACTATTATGTTCTTTATTGTTAAGTATGTGTACAGGTGTGATTTCTTCAATATTTGAATTTGTATACTTGTGTCATTAACCTTCCCTGATCTGATGGCTGTATGGCTGGATTTCCGCGCCAGTCCTTCCGGTGAAGGTTTGATTCATGTCGTATATTTAAGAACTGTATGTTGCTTTTACATAATTTTTGCATGATTTGCTTTCCTAATCTTTTGTTGTATTTGTGTTAATGTTTTGTATTAATTACAGTGTTTATTTTTCAAGATGTATGGGTATCCGTAAGCACAGCTTTATAAAAAATAAGTAAGGTGAATGCAGTACTATAATTATTAACAATCCAAAAAGAGAACCGAGATTATTTCACTTTTGATTCATGACTAAATACAAAGAGTACATAGAAATGGTTTTCCCTTTTGCCTATGTGGAAAAAAAAACTAACACCACTATTTACAATATTTATGTGACTTTTATAGCATTATTTTTTTCTTTACTTTTGCATCTTTTTCTACCTGCAGGTATACACAGAGATGACAAGTCATGGGATAGCAATATGCAAATATACAGATGGCAGTAGTATTGCGTACAAAATGTATAAATGGGCAGTGCATTGGTTGGGCTTTCATTTGTAGTCAAGTGATTCATGTGAAAAGGTTTCTGACGTGATTATGGCCGCACGACGGGAATTAACAGACTTTGAACGCGGAATGGTAGTTGGAGCTAGACGCATGGGACATTCCATTTCGGAAATGGTTAGGGAATTCAACATTCCGAGATCCACAGTGTCAAGAGTGTGCCGAGAATACCTAATTTCAGGCATAACCTCCCACCATGGACAACGCAGTGGCCGACCGCCTGCACTTAATGACCGAGACCAACGACGTGTGCGCAGAATGGTCAGTGTTAACAGACAAGCAACACTGCGTGAAATAACCGCAGGAATCAATGTGGGACGTACGACGGACGTGTCCGTTAGGACAGTGCGGCGAACTTTGGCTGTACTGGGCTATGCCAGCAGAAGACCGACTCGAGTGCCTTTACTAACAGCACGACATCGCCTGCAGCGCCTCTCCTGGGCTCGTGACCATATCGGTTGGACCCTAGACGACTGGAAAACCGTGGCTTGGTCAGATGAGTCCCGATTTCAGTTGGTAAGAGCTGATGGTAGGGTTCGAGTGTGGCGCAGACCCCACGAATCCATGGACCCAAGTTGTCAACAAGGAACTGTGCAAGCTGGTGGTGGCTCCATAATGGTGTGGGCTGTTTTTACATGGAATGGACTGGGTCCTCTGGTCCAACTGAACCGATCATTGACTGGAAAGGGTTATGTTCAGCTACTTGGAGACCACTTGCAGCCATTCATGGACTTCATGTACCCAAACAACGATGGAATTTTTATGGATGACAATGCGCCATGTCACCGGGCCACAACTGTTCGCGATTGGCTTGAAGAACATTCTGGACAATTCCCGCGAATGATTTGGCTACCGAGATCGCCCAATATGAATCCCATCGAACATTAATGGGACATAATTGAGAAGTCAGTTTATGCACAAACTCCTGCACCGGCAACACTTTCGCAATTATGGACGTCTATAGAGGCAGCATGGCTCAATATTTCTGCCGGGGACTTCCAACGACTTGTTGAGTCCATGTCACGTCGAGTTGCTGCACTTCGCCGGGCAAAAGGAGGTCCAACACGATATGAGGTGGTATCCCATGACTTTTCCATGATTTGTTTGAGGCTCAATTTCGATCTCTCAAACCAACTTCCCTTTCTTATACTCCTCCACAGATTATCCCTCTACAACGCCACATGTATTTGTCTTTCGTTCTCTTCTCACTAATGCTAGTTAAATTCATTACCTTGTTACATTTATCACACTTCGGTTCCTTAGGCCATAACCCCTTTTCTTGTAGAAATTTGATTCCTTCAAAAAATATTTTCAAATATATTAATTAAATAATACATCATCACCTCCATTACCAGTCCACACCCTTCATCCTTGCTCATTTCCACGCTATCTGTACTCTATGATGAACTGGTTCTAACTCTTTTCCTACTCAACCCACTTGGCCTTGCTTCACTACTTTCCATTGCACACTACCACCTTCCTTAATCACATATAACACCAAACTTCCATACATATTATTCAACCTTCCTTATATATAACTTATCATTAACCCCTTTTACTTACTGCTCAAATAATATTCCATGTTCTCACATTTCTATCATTTCACACCTTTCACGACTCTTACTTCTTTCTTACTTGCACATGCACCACGGATGCTTATTTCATTTCCTGCACACTTTGTTTCACCCAACCTATCCATTTCTAGTCAGAATTGAATGTTATTAGCCATTGAATGCGCTATCTCATAAAGCACCATGTATTTTTTCTATTAAATCCATACACAACACTTTCTGCTTTTCACTTGTTATGACTATTCATCATAGGTAATGTATATATCCACATTTTTTAAATTCGTTATCTACTTTCCAAATGCTGTCACACTGCACGTACATATCCATTTTACAACTAACCCCACCAACCCATTCTTGCTTCATTTGTGACAAACTTTTTAGTCCACCCCTCCCATTCTCCCCTCCACCTTTGTGCTTTTCCAAAACGCTTCAGCTTTTTTCAGACTCCTACCTCTTGTTAGTTTTTTTTCTACCAACCTAGTTTTTTCTCTACCAACCTATAAATTTTTCACCACTATTCACGATTGCTTACGTCATTATTTGCATTATGCATATTGTCATGTCATTGGTATCGGGAAGTAAACGTGACCTGTCAACTCTTTTGCCTCCTGTCGGTTTACAAACTAAAGGGTTGACATTTTCAACTGCACTCGTTTCATTCAGAAATGAGACAATAACTCTTTATGGGACCTCTAGCAACATAAGTACGATACCCTACCTATTGGGTTCTTTTGTCATTGGCTGGTGCCAAGGCTGTCCCCCCCCCCCCCCACC
>NQII01000469.1:224502-239255 GCA_002778355.1 Clitarchus hookeri | reverse complement strand
GGGAAGTGCACTGGCTAGCCCCTGCTTGACTGCTTTCTCCCACCCAGCCCTGTAATGGGGCATAGGGAGTTGACAGAATAGAAAGGTGGACAGCGGTTGTACGGTAGGGGTAGGCACGGCCTGAAGGAAGTAAGGCGAGGCAGGTAGGCCTGAACTACTGGTCTTCAGCAAGTAACATGGTGAGCGGGACTTCGCTGGCAAACTTAAGCACATACTGAAGGTGGCAATAGCCCAGTGAAGGTAACCACTCTCGTGCTATTCAGGAAGGCGGGCTTCACTAAGCATCACATCGAGAGGTTAACGTTGGGATAGATGGTCTCAGCTTGTTATTACTCCTGCAAGAATGTAAGTGGATTGGTGGCGAAGCAGGCGATAGCGGGAGCAAGGTAGAGAAGTAAAGAGTGCTGGGAGTAGTAACTCAACCAAGTTTGGAGTATGTTTATTGACTGGTCAGTAAACATAAACCAGCTTGTAACCTGACTATGGCCTGAAGGACTGATCCTAGAATACCAACCAGAGTGACGCCTAGACCCGGTAGACGTTGAGGCGCAGGGAGCGAGGGTGACCCCAGTCAACTGTACTCTGACTCATGAGACATTAATGTCGGAGCTACTGTGTAACTGACAAGCACGGTAGGCTTCGGTGAGCTGACGGGCAGCTTGGCAGTCTAGACTGATGATGACAATCAACTAGTGTTAGTGATGACTGAAGAAGTCAGTAAACAATTGAGCAGAGTAACAGTTTACATGAGACAGGGGCGGCAGTGCGCGGTTGGGCAGTGTGACGTCCTGCAACTGACTGACGTGTGACAGTCTTGAACTGTGGGCTATGAGCTCTGCATATACCCGATACCTGGAGCACAGGGCCGTGGCAGAGATGGCCGAAGCTGGCGACTCCTTCCCCTCCCGCGGTCGAAGACCAAAGTGGTAGACGCCGCGCCGTGGTACGATGTGGGTTGTAGTCCAACAGGATGCATCAGCTGGCCAAGCCAACCCTGGGCTTCAAGGGGAGCTGTGGCTGTGGCGAGGCTAGATTAGGCGCCTGTGATGCGTCGAGCCCTCCTCCCGTTCTGTAAGCCGTAGCCACAGGTGTGGAGGACAAGCATCCTCTCAAAGGCAAATGGACTCTTGTAGGCACCTGGAACTGTGGTTTTCTCTCTCTTTTCTCCCCCCCCNTATAAAAATTATATTATTGGTTTAAAAAGGTTACATTGCTCTGTATGTAACATGACACTGGCTTTAAAAGTTTACACACAGGTTAACTTGCATAAGGCTGAGAATAAGCAATTTGATGTGGATAGTTGTAAGGTACACAAATGTGAACAGTGAAGAAGAACAATAGGTGCAATGTAAATACATTAAAACAGTGACATAATACATGTGAGGCAACTTGACAAGGTTTGACAATGTTTAAAACACAGAGATTTAGGCAGTATAGTTACCCAATGATATGAGCATTAATTGGTATGATTGGCAAAATGCTAGGTACAGTTGCTTCTAAAGACAAGTAAGTACAATGAGTGTAGTTTACGCAGTATTAATTTTTGTGCAAAGCTCCGAGCACAAAGTGCATGGTTTGGATTGGGCTAAGCCCTTCTAATGTGAGGCACATTACTAAACATTTTCATATATTAGTAATGTAAAAGTAGTTGGCATTAGGCACAGCTTTGTTTCCAGGCATGCTTTAGTTTAGGGTTTTTTAACATAAGCAGATTATCTTTCCATGTGCTTTAAAATTTTTGAACTCTCTTTGTTACTCTGGCTCATGGCCTTAATACGTACATCAACTGGCAGTTAGGCTGCAACATCTCTTCAGCAGTTCAGCTGCGAAACTCTAACTAAGCAGTAGTGTTGTTACGAATGTTGCCATGTTTTTTAATATTCGCATTCGCAACAAATTATGAGAATATGTAGCAAATGTATTTGGCAATGAAAAATGAAAATATTTATGAAATAACAATGCAACTGCTAAGATTTATAATATTTTTATTTGGGAATTTATATTTTAATAAAGTTTTAATTGGGGAACAGTTTTGATGTTACTCATTAGGTACGGAACATACAGATGCTTTTAATAATCTTTTATTCTTATTTATCTAAGCAAAAAATCAAATTTAGGTAGGTATTTACCTAAACTTGCAAACTAAAATATCAATTGTATGAAAACAAAAATAAATTTTGAACTTCTTAATCACAAAACAATGGAGCTAAATATGTTACCACATTTTTAAAACTATCCACTTTAAATGAGATTTTTTGTGAGAACACAAATGCAACTTGATTGGTATCTAAATAATATTAAATCTACTAGAGATTTCTGTATCTAATCATATTGTACATTAAATCTACTACTTATAAATGAAGTTAACAATGTCTTTTTTGAGAAAGGAAACTAAAACATTTCTTCTTTTTAATTAAAACAAAAAAATCTTTAAATTAACATGTTAATTTTAACTTTGGTTTAGTTATATTATTTTTAACNCATTTCTTCTTTTTAATTAAAACAAAAAAATCTTTAAATTAACATGTTAATTTTAACTTTGGTTTAGTTATATTATTTTTAACGCAACCGTTTAACATTTCTTCTTGAATTAAAAATAATAATAGATAAAATATAAAAATTATAATAGTAATTAAGTTGCAATTTAATTACCAAATATACTCAAGTAAATTATGCAAGTTTCATAAAACACTTAGTAATTAAATTGTAGTAGAGGAATATTAAACTTCAAAAATAAAAGTTTCGATGCCTTTTCTCCTTGCAGTCTATTTCGGTGGGATGTATAAATAAGACCTGTCCCACTAAAAACTCTTTCGCTAGGTACACTGGTGGGTGGCGTTACTAAATATTGCCAGTCTCTGGGTGAAAGAATACCATACTTCTTATTATTCACCTTCCACCACGTAAGTGGGTCTACATCATTTTCCACAAGTTTATCTATTAAATATTCATTGATGGTTTTTTTTAATCAAAACTTCTATAGGATTTGGACTTTAATTTTCTCCTTCACTTTCACTGGAATCCAACAGCAATTTCATGGTCTCTCTTAAAAATGTAGATTTCCTTGATAGACAGGCACTGGATCCATAGGTTTCAATCCCATGATTAGTCATTCTGACACTCTTAGGATTTGAACAAGAAGATAGGCTTGATTCATCGTTTCCAATGGATTCTAAAAAAGTTTTCACAGCTTGATCTTTGGTTGAAGAATTTTTTAAAAATTTCACTTTGTATCTTGGGTCAATGAAAGTAGCCGTAGCAAACAATACGTCATTTTCCAAATGAGAAAATCTGCGACTTAATTCTTGTTTTGGAACAAGAATCNGGTCAATGAAAGTAGCCGTAGCAAACAATACGTAATTTTCCAAATGAGAAAATCTGCGACTTAATTCTTGTTTTAGATCAAGAATCATGTTTCCGATGCATTCGTCAGTCACATCAAATTCATCAATTACCTTTTCCGAGGTGGTCAATAATGGAATTACTGAAGATATGGAAATATTGGCTGCACTTAGTTCTTTTCTAATTTCTTCAAAAGGCTTGAGCAAAGTTATTAGTTTTTCCACAATTATCCACTCTTGGGAAGTTAGTTGTGAAATTTTGTTATTTGTGGAAGCGTAAAGACACAACGAATCTTTGTTTTTCAAAATGTGCTCCACCATATGAAAGTTACTATTCCGTCTTGTAACACACTCTTGTATAATCTTAAGCTTTGGTTGATTGAGCCTTTCTTGTAGAGCTAGAAGTTCATCTTGAGCAGTATTTGAGTGGTGAAAATGAGTTGCCATCTTTTTACATTTTGTAATCACTGCAATAACGGAATCTTGTGCCTTAAGCCCCTCATTGACAACTAGTTGAATTTGGTGTGATGAACAATCAATGTCTTTAATGAATAACAAGGAAATACCTTTTTTCATGTTAGTACCACCATCCCTAACAATGCATTGCACTTTTTCTTTGGGTATTTCCCATAATGACAACATGGTTTCAAGTTTTATAGCTATATTTTCACCAGTATGTCGGCCATCGTTAAATACCTCTGCTTTTAACACAATCATTTTTCTTTCAAATTCTTTTGTTACGCCGTGACATGTAAAACTCAGCAACGATACTCCTGAACAAGAATCAGACCAGATATCAGTTGTAAACGCCATTTTATCAAATTATTTGATTAATTCCAAAACTTTGTCTTTTACCTTGCTGTTAGAAATTCTCTAATATAAAAAGACAAATGTTGTCGAGTTTTTAAATTATACAACTGACATAGGTGGTTCATCAATCTGACTAATCTAACGCATTCCACAAAACTAAAGGGTAAGTCCTCCAAAGCAATCGTTTCGCTTATTAAATTGTTAATTTCCACAGACTTGGCGTTGTTATTATCCCACTTTTTAGTTTTTTCGACACAATCAGTCACATTTGTTTTAGGTCGGTTTTAGTACATTGTCGCAAAGAGGACGCCAAAGCATTTGTTGTAGAAGCATTCAGCTTTTCATTTTCCCGTTTTTTAAATTCATTACATTATACTAATTTTTATGCATACTTTCCAGGTGATTTCTCATAGCACTAGTTGATCTTCCTTTGCGCAAGTATTGTTTGTTAAATATTTTGCAATTCACATTTTCAGCATCACATATTGTAAAATAAGTCCAAACTTCGCTAACATACGACTTACCCATGTTGAAATATCACTAATCACTTTATAACAATTTAACAATGATTTCTATTGAAATTCAACAAATAAATGTAAGTAACCTCAAAACAAATCTTTACGAAAAAACTATTAGCAGCTAACTTCATTTAATGAGCGAGCAATCACGGTTTGTTTACTTCGTGCAGTATTGGCTACTTTCGGTTTAAACATGGCCGGTCGTAAACGCGCGGTCAAAATGTGAGTTTGTGGGCGCATGCTTTGGGTTCTATTAGGAAAACGGCAATATTCGCATTCGCGAATGTGGAAAATCCAACATTCATAACAACACTACTAAGCAGTTAGGCTGCTAAATTTCTCAACACAAAACAAGCAAAACTTTTCAAGTTAAAAAAATTAAGCGAATGAAAACTACTAATCTCATATTTGACCTTGCCTATCATGCGATATACTGTCACTAACTACATGGGAGTTAAAAATTGTCACACCCATAAGTGCATGGTGAATAGTTGATATTATTAAATAGGTAGTCTTAGAGTCCACTAATTGGAATGGTCAGTAACACTTTACAAAAGGCTCATCTCACCATAGTTCCAAATTATTAATCCGATGCAGCTAGTTTGTCATGAATCACTTCCCTGTAGAGCAACAGCTTATTTCTGCTTTGTACATAACTGGATTGTTATCTTATGGATGCATAATAAATAATCTGTAGTTTAATAAAATTTCATATGATGGAATTATAGATTGTGTAATTTTTAGGACATAATGGAAAGCTTCTAGCCAATAAAATTCTCCAACACCAGCATTACTGCTACACAACCTGGGTCAGTAGGGACGTCAGGCCTCAGAGCCGGGAAGATGTTGCTCCATTTACGGGATAGTCTAATGGCTGGGGTTCTTCCCTGGTAGCTCTATCCCTTGTCTGTCAGCCTGTGTAAATGCCGAGAGGGCAGCAGGGTAAATGCAGTTGTGGAACTTAAAGGCTGTAGCTGGAGTAGGCCTTATGGGCTCAAGGCAGCACTTAAGAGGGGCCGTTGGCAAGGGGGATANAACTTAAAGGCTGTAGCTGGAGTAGGCCTTATGGGCTCAAGGCAGCACTTAAGAGGGGCCGTTGGCAAGGGGGATACTGGCCTTGGTACGTTGATGTATTCTGGCTGGAATACTGACCCTGTCGATCTTGTGCTGCTGATCCATGATGATGACTGCCAGGTGGAAGTGGCCTGTGATGGTACTGGACTGTTGACAAGCAACTTCCTCATGCAAGTGAGTATAGACCCTTTGACTGTTGGCTCCCTGACCCACAGAACATGAGGCCAGAGCAGTGGATATTTTCTCAGCTCCTCCTGCCCTATGTTGGAGCATGTAGCATGATAGTGGTTCAGTTAGGCAAGCTTGGGTATGTGAACGAGGTGGCCTAACTGTGTGCAAAAGAAGGGCGGGCCTTCCAGAGAGCTGGAACTTTTCTCTGGTGTCAGAGCCTAGAGTTCAGTTCACTCCCAAATGGAGGGCATCCCTCTACTTAACGGTAGGGAGCCCCGCTCCCCGACTTGGTGATACCCAGAGAAGCAGCCCGGTAGCGCTAGTAGCCAGATGCTTAGATTAGTAGAGTAACATTTCCAACTTGGGGGGTGTACGTACCCCTATGGGTGGTGGGATGCCTCGCTACACTTACTCCCCAGGGAAGCCGCATTTACACTAATAACCAAGTCTCCTTAGAGTAGGTTTTGAAGTGAGAGTTTGCTCTCAGCCTCACCGGGGCCCAGGGAATCAGCTTTTTTATGACTGGTAACCAGATTCCAGGTCTTGCCTAAGCCTGGGAGGTTGCCGGGAGAGAAGGAACCAGGTGAACTCTATGGTAATAGACCAAGGTATGGTTTATATGGGTTTATTCTGAATAAACCATATATAATCCCAGTCTGTGTCCAAGATGCCTGAAGGGTGGGGGTAATCTTACTACCAAGTAGGTCTATAACTCATATGGGACTGGCGGGATGAAGGCAACCTCTGACAACAGAACTCTAGGTACCCGGTGTGGTTGTGCCAGGCGAGCAGTATGGAGTGGAGTGGAGTTGAGAGATTTGGGCAGCTCTTAATATAATCTTGAGAGCCGATGAGGATGAACCGAGGTGAAAATGGAGCAGCCCTGGAATGCAAGGGTGNCAGCTCTTAATATAATCTTGAGAGCCGATGAGGATGAACCGAGGTGAAAATGGAGCAGCCCTGGAATGCAAGGGTGTGGGAAACTGGAGATTCCAGAGAAAAAGCCACCAAGCAGTGGCATTGTTCAGCACGATTCTCACATTAAAAAATCCGGGGGTGNCTTAATATAATCTTGAGAGCCGATGAGGATGAACCGAGGTGAAAATGGAGCAGCCCTGGAATGCAAGGGTGAGGGAAACTGGAGATTCCAGAGAAAAAGCCGCCAAGCAGTGGCATTGTTCAGCACGATTCTCACATTAAAAAATCCGGGGGTAACCCTGCCAGAAATCAAACCCTGTTCGCCTTAGTGAAAGGTGAGTAGTCTAACCACTACACTTCTGCGGCCCCCAAAGGCAGAATGGGCTCCCAAGCCTTACACTGGGAGGGGGCATCTCGAGAGAAGCGGACTATTGTGTAGAGCACAGCGGTTGGTCTTGCAGATGAATCTTGAAGATGGCGTACTGCCCCAATGGCCCTGTGCTAACCCTCTTCATACCTGTCTGGTTGGGGGCGAATGTAGGAGAGAGCAATGAAGCAGGGAGAGCTTGTCGCCCTGCTGCACAATGGGGATGCACTTTCAGTACCCCGGGCTGGAAAGCTGCTCCAAGGAGTAGAATGCAACCAAATCACCAATGGCATGTAGTGCTGGTTGCCTGCTCTCAGGAGGCAGCAGACCTCTCTGGCCCACTCATAGGTTACTTAATTTACTTATATGTTATCAGCTTATTTTACAGTGTGGTTGGAATGGTCATATTCATCCAGTTTTCCTATAATTTACTCTGGTTATTGCAACTCAAATAATCCACATAATCAGTCGTTATCTAATAATACTGGCTATAGAAGTCTGTAAAACATTTGTTAGTGGAAGTTGTAGAGAATCTTGCACATATTTGGCTTTTATTTTTGTGGTTTGGTTTTTGACATTTACAATGCTATGAATTTTCAGGATTGTCTTGAGGAAAGAAAATGCTATTGTTGAGCACAATAATATTGATCAAGTGTATTATTCCAAATACAGTTTATTCATTGACATATCCAAGTGGAAATTGTTTAATTTAGCAACAGAAAAATATAATATGCAGTTTTCAAAGAGCACTTCATTCCGAGGAAATACACCTTTGGAAACATGGCTGTCCAGAGTGCAGTGAATGAATCATCATGCCAGTTCTGCGAAATGATGCCTGCTTACCCATGGGTCACAGGCAGCAACCGAGGTTCCCGCAACTTCACTTACTCGCCGTCCTCTTTCACCCCCTCTACGCTCCTGGGAACATTTGCCAGCAAGGCCAGCACCAAGTTTGTACTCGTGCCACACCCAGCCACTTTTTTGCCAAAAATAATTGCTTGGTTTTATTTGCATAGCTACATTTTCAACTGTAAAAAAAAAGTGGAATTTTATCTATGTGGTCTCTCGTGTTATTACAGCATTGGTTTTTTTGTGCACCATTTCATGTGTGTGTATAAGTAATTTCAGGTGAGCAGCAAAATTCTGTTTTTCAAGGGTTACTGAAAATTTTATGTCATTAGCGTTAAAAGTTGAACATTAAAAAAAGGACATATGCGAGATAGTGTTTTCAAGTGACATTTAAACACTCAATTTCATTCATAAAATTATTTTTAGTGCATACAAAAGATGACAGTAAATTGCTTTTAAGAACTGANTTAAACACTCAATTTCATTCATAAAATTATTTTTAGTGCATACAAAAGATGACAGTAAATTGCTTTTAAGAACTGATGTGAACCGCACGTTCACGAGTCCTTTTGCCCACTGACTGCCGTAGTATGTCCACACCAGACGCACCACACCGACAGGCTTGTGGGCACGAGTGCATTAGTGTTTATTATTTATTCAGTTTATTTCGTCAGTGTATTTGTTAATAGTGTCAGTGTGTAATTAATTAATAATTTGTTTTGTCATCGGAGACAATCTGCCCAGCCACAGCCAGAGACATGTGACATTCTACATTTGGCAATGCTGTGGCTGGTGCAATGAAAACATTTAGAATAAGTATTATCATTTTTATTATGTATTTGTGTAAGGGTAATTATGTTTTCTTGTGTTAATTTAGTTCATATCATTTTTCCATCCCATAATCATCTTTTAGTGTATATTGTGTTTCACCGTCTCACTGCATGGCGTCGGCTGCGCCTAGGCGGCGGAAGCCGGCGCACATTTCCNTGTATATTGTGTTTCACCGTCTCACTGCATGGCGTCGGCTGCGCCTAGGCGGCGGAAGCCGGCGCACATTTCCGCCTAGTATTCGCCAGGACTTGGACGAGCTCGGACGTTACGCTCTCTCCACTCCGCAGAAGCCCTAGCAAGGACATCATCTGTGGAACAGTATCCAGTCGCATCCATAACATTATAAATCATTCATCTCTTTCCTTACTTAACTTGCATAGCGCCGAGGGGAGAGCAACGTTATTATTTATCAGGAATCAAAAGGGCATTTCGAGCTTCACATGATAAGACCACGTGGTCGCTTGTAGTTCCGGGCCATTCAGGCCACGTGTCTTCTGTATAGTTGAGTGTACATAACGGGGTAATAAATACCTTAACAACCAGCACCACTGTTTTTATTGATAATCAAGTAAGGCGTGCGAGGTGGCCCACAACCTCGGCAACGTGTGTATGACGGAGTGTTTACCAGAGTCCCTAGGCTGTCGGCCGAATGACCCTACATCTCATCAGCTCACCGCAGAGCTGTGGCGCCGGGCACACACATATTACTTCACAACTCTGGAAACACCGCACATCAAGTTGGCTTTATCGTCGTAGCCAAGCTTGGTCACGTCAGAACATAATAATTTAGTAGTAAAAAATGTTACAAACAAATAATTGAAATTATAAGTTATAAACTTTCTGGGTGTTTAAGTAAGATCATCAAAGAAAATATCAAATAATTAGCAATTTAATTTAGAAAATAACCCATCAAATGGAGGAGACACATCAGATTTTGTAATCAAAAACATGCATGGATGAGGTTGGCATGGGCAAAAACATGGTGAATGAGAAAAGGGGGAATCGGGCAGCTGGCTTATCTGAGTTCGCATCTTTACCCTTGCCCAGCTGGGGAAGCGTGACACACACGTCACGTTTATGCATTTGCTGAAAATCAACAAAAAATTTAAACAGTTCTGGCTGTTCGTAAAGAAAATATTTAATTCAGGACATTTTATCAGAACGATCCATTAGATAACTCTAGCATTTTACATACCAGTGTGAAATAAAATATAACTGGGACTTTGGAATGCTGTAATTTCGTTATCATGATGTTAATTATGGTGGAAAAATTAATTTTGAAAGAAAAACAGTTATTCACGACAAAAAAAAATTTGTTATTGCCATTTTACCAATAATATTGTATATTTAATCATTATAACTTTAAAGTAGCATCAAATTCTGATCTCCATCAAAAGATTGTAAATAGAATTTTTACACCTGTAGGCTAGGCAAATTAGGAAAAATAGGGGAAAGTTTAGGTATAGTCGTAATCGTTGTCATTCCTTATGTTTTTTGGGTCGCTGAACACGAATCTGAGGTTTTCTGACAGAATTTTTGCCCGGAACATTGTTTTTTTGCAAAAAACCTCAAAATTTTGGCACTTTTTTTTTTTTGTTTTCTGCCTCNAGGGGAAAGTTTAGGTATAGTCGTAATCGTTGTCATTCCTTATGTTTTTTGGGTTGCTGAACACGAATCTGAGGTTTTCTGACAGAATTTTTGCCCGGAACATAGTTTTTTTGCAAAAAACCTCAAAATTTTGGCACTTTTTTTTTTTGTTTTCTGCCTCTATCTTGGGAACTATTCGTTTTTTTGAAAATACTATTCTATACAAAATTAAAGTAGACAAAATTGCCTACATTTGGTGTTCATAACGTTTTTTTCTGCAACCAAACGTTCCGCCGTTAGAGCGCGCCAAAAAATGGGCAAAATTCTCAAATCGCAAAAGCGCCATTATTCTACTTTCTATGCCCGATGTCCGTGGAAACGACTCATGTTATGATAGTTTTGACCATGTGTGGTATTGAACTTGGTAAAATACACTTAAAATAAATGTTGGGCCCAATTGTTTTCAAAGAATTGTCTAAAATAAAATTGAAAGAAAGGAGGCAAATTAGTGAAAATAGTTATACTATTGTTATATTTACATTAAAATTACTTAATACCAATAATAAATTGCGTAATTGCAGGTAAAAGACAATTTTGAAGAATGATGAAACTAAAACAGTTATTTGTAGGTATTTGTATGTACAGGTCCAGTCCATTTATTGGGTATTTTCCGGTGGGTGGGGTATTCATTCATCTGGAACAGACAGGAAAAGTGTGTATTGGTGGTTATTAGTTGGTAATATTGTTAAGGTATATGCTGTAGGTAGGTAACTATGTACTTCAGAAATATTTACTGTTATTAACCTGTGGCGTAACTTGTCTGGTTTACTTGTCGACTGAAGCTCGTTTGAGAGACACAATTGTAAAGAACAGGATGGAATTAGTGGCGTACTTGAGATATTGTTACACATCTAGGAATAGGATGGTTCTTCTATACGTTAAAGAAGTTGATAGGTACTACTAATGTGAAAACAAGGTTTGGAATTATAAGTGATGTTACATATCTTTGGAGCTCGTAGCTATTTCTTCTTCCTCCTCCTCCTCCTCCTCCAGTGACACTAACGCTTCCTCCTCAGTTCGCAATTGAATCCCAAGTTCGACTTAAAGGTCCCAATTTTCGACCTCGTCCTCATCATCGCTTAGGGGCACCGCTGCGTTGTTGCATGATCTGTGCACGCAGTGGATGCACAGATCAGTGCACTTTAGCCCCCCACTTAAGGCAGCTGCAGTTCCGTGCACTTGTTCTTGGTGCACTTGCATATTACCAACTTGAGCAGTTCGGGGGGAGCAGGGGCTAGATGAGTCGTGATTGGTTTGAGCCCATTGCTGGTCCTCTTTTAACCCCAATCCTCAGCTCGTTTCTCGACCCCCATCCATTGCTGCACTTGAAGGTACACCCTGTAACTGTGCTGTACCGCTGCAGCTGCTGAAGGTGGTAGCNGACCCCCATCCATTGCTGCACTTGAAGGTACACCCTGTAACTGTGCTGTACCGCTGCAGCTGCTGAAGGTGGTAGCACAGCTATTTTCGATGAAGCCTTGAACGCTGCCTTCTTGTAATTATGGAAGCGCAGGTGGTTCAGAGAGGGTGGAGTCCTCCCACTGTAGCTGCATACTTTGACCAAAAATCGTTCTCCGGCTGCTGCGATGGTCTCGGGAGAGGCGTTGCTGTCTTTGAAAGCACTGACGATGTCAGCAAGGTCACGATTTTTAGTGAGTGCTTTTACAAACTTCAATTTCCCCTGGTTGAATGGTGCTGACGTCGTGTCACAGCCACTCATAGCATGTAAGAACAGAATGTTCTCTGCAACAGTCTTGTTCTTTACAGCGGGGAGTGGAAAGAATGTTGTTGATGGAGTTCTGTCTTTTCCTGCCTTTAGGAAGTAAATGTAGTTTTCCTTGCACAATCCAATGAGAATCACTAACAGATCTAAATATTCTCCCACCACGACCACACTCTCATTGGATTTAGCCAGTGACAGCGCTTATATGACTATCAGCGTGTCCGCATCTTCTGGTGCTTGTTTCGCAGTCATGTTGTGCGAGGCAAGCTTCTTCATTATCCTGGCAATCAGTCGTTTTTTGTTATTTGGGTTGGCCAGGAATTTTTCTTTCTTTGTGGTAGGGGTAATGGTTTCATCAAAAAGGATGTCCGTGGAACTAGTTTTTATAGATCTTTTCAACCTTTCTGCACTTTTCGTTCTGAATGAAAAATGAGTGACTGCTGATCGCGTTTGTTGAGCTGTACTGGCGTCTTGTTTTTTTCAGGAAAGCAACAATGGATTGATCATCTGTATATGATTTCCCACACTTTTCATGCACTTTGACAGGTGTTTGTCTCCTCAAACTACCGCCCTTCCCATCTTTCCTTCTTTTACTGGCTTCAATAAACTATGCAACTCCTTTCTCTTTCACTGTTACTATTGTCCCTCCATCTTCTAGCGGCAAGTCACAGATAAAACACACCGACATCGCGACATTCACGTTAGCACGGTAAATCGAACTTGTAAAACCAGACACATATTCGAACAGTGGAATATCTGAACATCAACTGACGAGCCGGTGAGTTTGTTGGGGCCCTCAAGGACGAGTACCACTGTTCTTGTAGGGGAGGGGCCCTCCTCAGGTAGCGACCATCTGCCACAAAAAAAGAAGGGTCTTCAATGGCTCACTGAGATAAGCTGCATAACCCCACATTCCAACACTCAAACATTCATTCCAATATTCGTTTACCATCTTTCCATGAGTTTGTGGCGCGCAGCAGGCCAGATGATTTTTACTTTTTTTTCACTAATTTGTCTTTTTTCTTTCAATTCGATTTTAGACAATTCTTTGAAAACAATTGGACCCAATATTTATTTGAAGTGTATTTCAGCGGACCCCATATTTATTTTTAAGTGTATTTCATCAAGTTCAATACCATACATGGTCAAAAATATCATAACATGTGTCGTTTCCACGGACATCGGGCGTAAAAAGTCTAAATATGGCGTTTTTGCGATTTTTGGGAGTTGTGCCCATTTTTTGGCGCGCTCTAGTGGCGGAACGGTTGGTCGTATAAAAACATGTTATGGACGTAAAATGTAGGCAATTTTGTCTACTTTAATTTTGTATAGAGTGGTTTTTTCGAAAAAAACGCATAGTTCCCAAGATATAGGCAGAAAACCAAAAAAAGTGCCAAAATTTCAAGGTTTTTGCAAAAAAAAACAATGTTCCGGGCAAAAATTCTGTCAGCAAACCTCAGATTCGTGTTCAGCTACCCAAAAAACGTAAGGAATGACAATGATTACGACTATACCTAAACTTTCCGCTAAAGGCTCTTTTTTTTTCCTAATTTACCTAGCATACCGTTGTATTTTTGTACGCTTGAAAACATTGAACATCTTAATGTTCATGTTGGAATTGAACTTTTATCTTGTTCTGAAAAGTAATGACTAGATTGACTAGATGTAAAATTTTGCACAATACTCACCCCTTTTTTACTAACGCAACTTTTTAGTTGCTTCGTTTTTGTACTTTTCATTTTACGGCATCTTTGAAGGATNCTTCGTTTTTGTACTTTTCATTTTACGGCATCTTTGAAGGATGACATACTGGGATTTTCCCTTTATAATACTTCTGATTGTCTGGTTCAACTGATTTAAAAGATTTAATGACTGCAAGTATAATTTTCCACAGACTCTGTATTATGTAGTGTGTGAAACAACACTTTGGTGCACTGTTTATGCAGTACCAAGTTTTTTTCATGTAAAACTTTACAGCTATGGACAAGTACATCTGTTTCTAATTTGTATCNCTGAACATCAACTGACGAGCCGGTGAGTTTGTTGGGGCCCTCAAGGACGAGTACCACTGTTCTTGTAGGGGAGGGGTCCTCCTCAGGTAGCGACCATCTGCCACAAAAAAAGAAGGGTCTTCAATGGCTCACTGAGATAAGCTGCATAACCCCACATTCCAACACTCAAACATTCGTTCCAATATTCGTTTACCATCTTTCCATGAGTTTGTGGCGCGCAGCAGGCCAGATGATTTTTACTTTTTTTTTCACTAATTTGTCTTTTTTCTTTCAATTTGATTGTAGACAATTCTTTGAAAACAATTGGACCCAATATTTATTTGAAGTGTATTTCAGCGGACCCCATATTTATTTTTAAGTGTATTTCATCAAGTTCAATACCATACATGGTCAAAAATATCATAACATGTGTCGTTTCCACGGACATCGGGCGTAGAAAGTCTAAATATGGCGTTTTTGCGATTTTTGGGAATTTTGCCCATTTTTTGGCGC
>NQII01000469.1:181203-224486 GCA_002778355.1 Clitarchus hookeri | reverse complement strand
TAGACAATTCTTTGAAAACAATTGGACCCAATATTTATTTGAAGTGTATTTCAGCGGACCCCATATTTATTTTTAAGTGTATTTCATCAAGTTCAATACCATACATGGTCAAAAATATCATAACATGTGTCGTTTCCACGGACATCGGGCGTAGAAAGTCTAAATATGGCGTTTTTGCGATTTTTGGGAGTTGTGCCCATTTTTTGGCGCACTCTAGTGGCGGAACGGTTGGTCGTATAAAAACATGTTATGGACGTAAAATGTAGGCAATTTTGTCTACTTTAATTTTGTATAGAGTGGTTTTTTCGAAAAAAACGCATAGTTCCCAAGATATAGGCAGAAAACCAAAAAAAGTGCCAAAATTTCAAGGTTTTTGCAAAAAAAAACAATGTTCCGGGCAAAAATTCTGTCAGCAAACCTCAGATTCGTGTTCAGCTACCCAAAAAACGTAAGGAATGACAATGATTACGACTATACCTAAACTTTCCGCTAAAGGCTCTTTTTTTTTTTCCTAATTTACCTAGCATACTGTTGTATTTTTGTACGCTTGAAAACAGTGAACATCTGAATGTTCATGTTGGAATTGAACTTTTATCTTGTTCTGAAAAGTAATGACTAGATTGACTAGATGTAAAATTTTGCACAATACTCACCCCTTTTTTACTAACGCAACTTTTTAGTTGCCTCGTTTTTGTACTTTTCATTTTACGGCATCTTTGAAGGATGACATACTGGGATTTTCCCTTTATAATACTTCTGATTGTCTGGTTCAACTGATTTAAAAGATTTAATGACTGCAAGTATAATTTTCCACAGACTCTGTGTTATGTAGTGTGTGAAACAACACTTTGGTGCATCGTTTATGCAGTACCAAGTTTTTTTCATGTAAAACTTTACAGCTATGGACAAGTACATCTGTTTCTAATTTGTATCNCGTTTATGCAGTACCAAGTTTTTTTCATGTAAAACTTTACAGCTATGGACAAGTACATCTGTTTCTAATTTGTATCTCATAGAAAATTAGCACCAAATTACAAGTTTTGCCATTTCTCATATACATCAGAAACGGATAGTACTTTCGAAATAGTTCAACAAGAATGAAATGCTCTGAATGCATTGCTTGCCCTATGACTTTTATAATGTAATTGTTCAATAAGTGGCCCATCTTTTTTTTCCTCCCCACTTTGCAGATAATTATTTCAATTTTGTTATTTTGAAACTGTGAATTGCATACTGAAACTATAAGATGGTGATGTTAAACTAATTAATCAAGTAAACTAATTTGATTAAGGACTAGTGTTTCTTTCTTGAAATAATGTAAACATATGGCATTTGGATTGTTAAAACCACACACTTACATGTCCGTTATAAATCAGTAGGGTTGGTAAGGATAATAAATGACACACAACTTGTTCCACCAATAGCAGGGTTTCGTTTAAAGCAGCTATCGTGCACCAACTATGAGTGTGTTGCCTGCGTGCCAGATGTTACAATTCAGTGCTACAACATTAGGCATCAATTTCTCTACAACGGTGGTGTGTAGGGTAAAAATACAAGGTGGACGTTTTGTTTACCATGTATGTTATATCACTAATCTGCATGGAACAGCCCAAAAATGCAGAACGATGCACAAATGTTGTTCCANACAAGGTGGACGTTTTGTTTACCATGTATGTTATATCACTAATCTGCATGGAACAGCCCAAAAATGCAGAACGATGCACAAATGTTGTTCCAACCCCTCCTTTATGGAAGGAAGTTGATAGAGGCATCCAATTTTTCATGGTTTGTACTTTATCATTCAATGATATATATCATGCTATCTATATTACTAACAACGAACATCAGCTTCAGCTACACGTTCAAGTGTGGTTACACCCTTCCAGGATAGATGTAGGCTTCAAGATGTGTATATGTAATTTTCAACCTATTTTTTGACGAGTGCCTGCCAAAGTTTGTGGGTGGAGTTCAGTTCCATCCTAAATGACACAGGATTTAATATTTTACATGCACAACTTATTTCAAAAGCATCTCCCAATGAGGGTTATATCTGCGCAATTGTTTAAATGATTTTATGCTGATAAAAGTATAAGTGAAATAAAATAGGTAAAACACTACAAACTTATACACTTTTTAAAATATTTTTAATTCTGTTATTTGTTTTGCTTTTGTCCTTCAGCTAGGTCTTTCTGTACTTCCAGAATAAAATTATGCTCTCAAATAACCTCTTTAATGAATTTGGAACTACAATTTCGTGTCAAACAGTAGTGGTAAAACGTAGTTAGATCTGATAACATTTTTATTTCGCAAATGTGATTATCTCTTTGTATTTCTCTATGTGTGAATCGGACATAACAAAATGACAGAAATCATTACTTCTAATGTTTGAATTCACTTCAATTTAATGGTAACAGTAATATAAATGTTTCAGAATTTAAATTTTCTCATTCATATGAAAACAGAAACTTTTCTTTTTTGCTGCAATTTATTGAAGGGTTACACACTTTACTTTAATGACATTCTACTTACATGCTAGGCAATCAGAGCTTGCACCCAGAAATTCATGGCTTGCACTCATTAATATATAATTGAGATCTAAATCTAAGCTGCATTATCATGCAGGAATCCAGTCTATTCTGGAAATCATTGGACAGCAATGTGTTCATTTTGGTGACAGTATAGAATTTTCCATCTCTTACCAAATTTGTGAATGACAGTGTCTTTTTGGTGGCAAACAATCAGAATCATTAGCTGTTGGTCATACACCTCTTGTCTATTTTAATGCTGTATATCACAGCCAGTTTACTTTATCTTTTTCTCCATAATAATGTCCTTTTCAGGCAATGTTACTTGTAATGAAGAAATGAAATTTTTAGTACTATCCATCTGCTGAAAGATAAAATGCATGGTCATCAGTGATGCATTCTGCTGAGGGGACCCATAATCAGCATCTGGTTTAGCTGACTGGATCCTGTGTTTCGTACAAGTTGATTTCCTTCTTGGTAAACAAATTTACCCCAAGCAGGCAGCAGACTGGTGGCGAGAGGCACTTCTATGTAAGAGAGTGCATGGCTGCTGTGCTGGCATTACAGTTATAATTTGGTGGGAGGGGGTGCAAAACTGTAGTGGAGGCTACAACGTGAATAGACATTGCCTATCGCATGTCAAGTGGTCCTAATTCTTTGATTGGGTTTTAATTTAATTAGAGTATATAGTAGTTGGTCTACACTCTGTATTTTTAAGGAGCCTTACTACAGTGGAACCTCTATGTATTGAACCCAGATGTATTGAAAGTTTGCATCCATGGAACATATTCTGGGGTCCCATTTTTTATTTATCTGCATTTCATGACCTGAAGCATTGAAAGTCCACATGTATTGAAATTTTTTTGTCAGTCTCCTGAGAAACGATGGCTAGAGAATCTACTGTAATTATACAAATTATTAGTTTTTACAATAGTCCTACTGTAAGAATTCTGGTGAGTATTTGTGGTGTAATGTTCTTGTATAGTGGAAAACCCAGTAAGCTGTGTTCTATATGTATCTTTAGCTTACACCATCCAGTGTATAGACATTGTGTGTAATGTAATTTCTACCAAATGAAAAAATTATTTTCATNATCTTTAGCTTACACCATCCAGTGTATAGACATTGTGTGTAATGTAATTTCTACCAAATGAAAAAATTATTTTCATTGTTTTTTTATAATTTTACAGTTTTCTGTTTTTGGAACAAACAAATACAAAACTGTTGAATTGAGATAATTTGTGCAGAAAAATAAATGCAGTGAATTATAACTAGTTAATGGTTAAATAGCATATTTAAACTAACCTTTGAGAATAAATAAAAATGCTGCATTGATATACATTTATATTAATGTAGAACACGCATTTGATTATTTCCAGAAATGTTGGCAGCAAANAAAAATGCTGCATTGATATACATTTATATTAATGTAGAACACGCATTTGATTATTTCCAGAAATGTTGGCAGCAAATTAATTGTCAAAAGTAGTGTAACGGCTGAAAGTTGTTCTAATAGTGTAATATTTAAATTTGTGGTCTCTGAAGTTACTTAATTTTCTTTATTACAGTTTGATATAGTTCCATTTAGCACAGACACTAGGGCAATTGTGGTCCAGGCACATTGCCTCTATTGGTTTTTTCTCTAATATTATACATGTTTAGTGTGGTTATCTACAAATATTTGATATTCTGACAAGTGGGCAGTGGTAAGAAAGGGAAGTACCCGCACTGTGACAACAGTAACATGTTACAGGAGTACGAGAGTACAGAGGGAGTGAAGGGCAACTTCAAGGATTCTCAGTTCCTTGTGTTCGTGAATCGCATCCTGGCATTCACGCTGTCTGGCACGTATCTGCTGCTAACGAGGCAGCCACGCCATGGTGCTCCACTCTACAAGTACGTCTACTGCTCCTTCTCGAACATAATGAGCTCCTGGTGCCAGTACGAGGCCCTCAAGTACGTCAGCTTCCCCACGCAGGTGCGTTTGCCCCACATCCCTCCACTTGACCTACTACAGTACTATTTTATTGGGTCACCTATTTATTTATGACATTGCCCAACATGGTCTTATTGGTTTTGCTCTAAATGAGTCAGTCTCTTTCCTCTGCAGCTTAAGTCTGACCTGAAACAGATACTAAGTGAGGTGATGCTGTGATAAACCTTCAGACTTGTATTCGGGAGGATCTGAGTTTGATTCCCGGTCCGGCCATCTTTAGTTTGGTTTTCCGTGGTTTACCAAAATCATTCCAGGCAAATGCTGAAATTGTTTCTTACTACAGGCCATGGCAGATTCCTTCCCCTCTCCTGCTGTTGGCAAGACGTTAAAACCCACCTACTTACCGACCTACCTGAAACAGATACTAGTGTAGACTTCCTTATGTGGGAAACACTGGATATTGAATATGCTTGGTGTATTTCCTCAGGTTTTCTACAACACTGCACACCATCATTTGTCCATTGTGGTATCACCTAATGCCATCTGTTTGAGGTCCCTCAGCCCAAATGCACTATTGTTGGTGAAAATGGCCCCAATTAATCCAAACTCTGAGGATGTGTAGAACAGTGTACACAGGCCCAGCAGCGCCTTGTGTGACCGGAAAGGTCAGTGTTACGCCAAGCTCAGTCAGTGAAGAGCCGCCAAAGTGAAAGCAAGTGCCATTATGTCTCGTCAATGTCAAAGGGCGCCATATCAGCATGCTAATGAGATCGAACGGGGCAGAATGATCGGTCTCTGGGAAATGTGTTTGTCGTACCATGACATTTCGGCTCGTACAGGGCATGCTGCTATTACAGTGATGAGTGTGTGGAACCAGGGGATAGAAGAGGGTTGTACGCAGCAACGAGCGGGTACTGTACCATGCAATGTGACCACAGCACGGGATGACAGTCATCTTGTTCACATGGCCGTAACGAACAGTACAGCCTCGTGCACAGTGTTGGCTCAACACCGGAGCACTGCAATGGGTGTGGACCTGTCTGCGTCGACGGTTCAACGCAGTCTGCTGCGGGCTGAACTGGTGGTAGGCATGCCATTGCGTTGGCTTCCATTGTCCAGAAACCACAAATGCCTGAGACTGCAATGGGCACGTGAACGCCGTCACGGGCGTGCTGAGTGGCAAAATGTAGTGTTTTTGAATGAGCCCCACTNAGACTGCAATGGGCACGTGAACGCCGTCACGGGCGTGCTGAGTGGCAAAATGTAGTGTTTTTGAATGAGCCCCACTCCAACCTGTCCTACAGTGATGGCCACATATGTGTTAGACGCTGCCGTGGTGACAGTAATCTGGCAGCCGGCATTGTGAAGCGGCATAGCGGACAAACGCTATTTGTGATGGTTTAAGGAGCCATTGGATACAACATACAATCTCGACTCCTACGTTTTGAGGACCATCTGAACAGCAACTCCATATTTCAGCAGGACAATGCATGGCAACATGTGGCGAGGAATGTGCAAACCTTCTTCAATGAACGACAGGTAGCCACTGTCTCCCTGGCCTGCATGTTCGCCTGACATGTCACCCATCAAACTTGTCTGTAGTATGTTTGGTCGGCGACTTGTTTGCCACGGTCCTCCAGCAACCNCCACTGCCTCCCTGGCCTGCATGCTCACCTGACATGTCACCCATCAAACTTGTCTGTAGTATGTTTGGTCGGCGACTTGTTTGCCACGGTCCTCCAGCAACCACTGTTGACGCTTTGTGGACTCAATACAAACCTTGTGGAGGGAAATTCCCCAAAAATATATCCAGGTCCTCTTTGATTCTATGCCACGATGTTTAGGGGCTCCGATTGCAGTACATGGGGTCTTCACACCATAATTAATTCTCAAGGACCGATATCATGTACAGTTCTGTAATCGTAATGTACCTGATATGTGGTATAAAGTTCATTTCAATTACATGTATCCTTCTTGGTGTTGCATTTTTCACAAACCTTAGTGTATATTCACACATATCACTTTCTGCTGTGGCTCACTATTGGTTGGATCTGTTGTAAACTTGCTCAACCTCAGTCTCTCCTCTCCCTTGAGCACGTGTGTGNCTGTGGCTCACTATTGGTTGGATCTGTTGTAAACTTGCTCAACCTCAGTCTCTCCTCTCCCTTGAGCACGTGTGTGCGATGTAAGTGCGCACACACACACTCGCACATTATATATACACACAGTCAAACAACATTATTATGACTACCTGCTAGTATCCAAAGTAACCGCCCTTCACANTGCACATTATATATACACACAGTCAAACAACATTATTATGACTACCTGCTAGTATCCAAAGTAACCGCCCTTCACAGCATAGACAGCAGCTAGACGAGCAGGCAGTAACTCAGTCAGGTGCTAATAGGTCTTCATGGTTATCTGGAGCCATTCTGTCTGCAGTACGTCCCACAACTGTTGAATGGTGTGTGGTGGAGGAGACATACGGCGAACACAGACAATCAATTTGGTCCCACAGATGTTCAATTGGATTGAGGTTGGGGCTGTTTGAGGGCCAGGGAAGAACTTTGAAGTCTTGACCATGCTCTTCGAGCTACGTGTTGACACTTCTAGCAGTGTGGCATGATGCATTATCGTGCTGGAAGATCCATCTTCTCAAGGAAAGACCATCATGTATGGGTGGACGTGATTGCAGAGGATAGATTCGTAACCAAAAATATCAAGAGTGCCATCCACACGGATAATGGGATCTAGAGAATATCACGAACATTCCCCAACACTGCCCCCACCACCTTATGTTAATCCAGCAATGGATGCAGGGTGTTGGTTCTAAGACGTTTCTCGCCGGACATGNCACTGCCCCCACCACCTTATGTTAATCCAGCAATGGATGCAGGGTGTTGGTTCTAAGACGTTTCTCGCCGGACATGGTAACGTCCATCCGTTTTATGCAGCTGAAACCGTGACTTGTCGGAGAAAGCTACCCTTAGCCAATCAGCAGCTGTCCAGTCACCATACTGTCGAGCAAACTCCAGTCGTTTTCGTTGATGCACCTGTATTANCACTGCCCCCACCACCTTATGTTAATCCAGCAATGGATGCAGGGTGTTGGTTCTAAGACGTTTCTCGCCGGACATGCTAACGTCCATCCGTTTTATGCAGCTGAAACCGTGACTTGTCGGAGAAAGCTACCGNATCCGTTTTATGCAGCTGAAACCGTGACTTGTCGGAGAAAGCTACCGTTAGCCAATCAGCAGCTGTCCAGTCACCATACTGTCGAGCAAACTCCAGTCGTTTTCGTTGATGCACCTGTATTAGTGTGGGTAGTCACCCTCCGTCTACTCCGGAGCCCCATTCGCACAAGGGTTCGCAGAAAATGGTAGAGACATGTCTGGATGCCCCTTGGTTCATTTGGATGGTGAGCGGTTTCATTGTAGCCTGTTGATTGGCCTTCATATACCGTCGTAGTCGATGTTCACCTCGGACATCAATGGGGGGTGGAACTCCACAGTTTCCACAATGGTTATTCCCAATGGTGCCATTCGTCTTCTCACGATACACCTTACCACAGAGACATGTGAACAGTTCACAAACGTCACTGTGTCCGAAATGTTGCCATCCTTGACTGGAATGCAGATGATCATCCCTTTTTGCAACTCTTTTAAATTTTTTCCTCACCCAAAAGAGCAGGAAGTGCACTGTGTACAGCCAGCCTTTCGGTCACATTATATACCCACTTCACCAGCCCATGTCACTGACCATACGTCATTGGCTACGCGCTGCAGGTGGCACTTCTGTGTGTGTGTGTGTATGTATGTGTATATATATATATGTGTGTGTTTGTGTATATATACACAACACACGCACACATATACTGTGTGTTTTGGAATGCTGACAAACTCCGACAGGTTATTCCTCATGAAAATATATGTATAGTTTTCTCCTAAAATTATTTTAAGGAAACTGTGCACCCCCACAAAATTTAATTTAAAATTCCTTCTAGTTGTGTGTGTTGCTTACCAGTCAAGCAACAGACATTCTATTTTGAGAGTTAAGAATGAATTTCCCAAAAACTGTTCACCTGAGTGTGTTCCAAGAAAACTCCTCTTTTGTTAATTTACTCATGCTAATTAATAAAATGTTTTAAAAAATTGCCTAAATCATAGGGTTACAATGTTTTATCAAAAAATTAAAGATGCCAACCCCTATTTTTACCAGAATGGAGATGATATTGTCAACTGTGTTTTCAGAGAAGTAACATCTGTGTTGTACAAAACACCATTCCTTGGTTTCTTGCTTGATCGCAAGTATTTTCTGATGCTGTATTTACTCGAGTCTAAGATGCCATAGATTCTAAGACCTACTTTAGTTGTAGTGCTTAGAATGTCTAAAAAAAAAGTTTAGATGCGACTCTAAGATGCACGTTGATTTAATACAATCACCCCTTTTCAAAACAAGTAACCTTGCCCATCTTTGGCCTTGTGAATGACTACCACCAATGAACCAACCAAAAGATAAGTTTTCTGATAGTAGGCATGTGCGAATATTCATTTTCCATTGCAAATCTAACTTCAAAGCAAATAGTAACTATTCATATGAATTTGAATCAAATGTGAAAGTTTGTTTTTACAGTGCCTACAGGTCACCAAGTTCGAAAAAAACAATGAGAAAGTACTGTTAAAATGTACAATATTGTAAAAACCACACATTTTACGCCATAATTTGTGTAAAAAATCTTTTTACCAAACACCAAGACCTGTGAAATCACTAATTCTCTAAAGTACCCAAGATAGCAAGTGAATAAAGTTGATTATACCTAAATGGGATGTGGATGCCAACATTTAAGTCAAGTTGTTTGCATGAGCATTTGCCAGTTAGCCGAAATTGCATAACTAATTCCTGATAACCTACTGTGAAGAAAAAAATCATTGCTTAAACCCAAAATGAGCAATATCCTCAGTTATAATTCACACTTGCGTGCTGTGAAGCATCGCCATAGCATTGTAGAAACATCTTTAACCTAACGTTGCAAATCCAGTAATTTTTTAGACCCTGAATTTTGTGTTCTAAGCCTTACATCTACATCACTTAACAATTATTTTTAAGTATTTATCATTGGTTTCGCTGGACCATTCACCATGTGCATGAAAAGCCTTGGAATTATAATTTTGCTGTGATTATAATGTACCACATAATAGCGTTAGAAAACATGCAAAATACATGTACAAGACACAAATCACGGGGTCATTTCTTTTACTGTCTTCANACATAATAGCGTTAGAAAACATGCAAAATACATGTACAAGACACAAATCACGGGGTCATTTCCTTTACTGTCTTCATGAATTGCATTTTGCTAAGTGATCACAAACTTCTGTAAGGAAATTCCACCAAATTGGACTAGACTTTTTCCTTTCTCAAGTGATTCCTCTTTGCTGCAGTTATCAATTTTTAATTTAAACCTGTTGTAATAGTTACGCCCACAGAACAGATAACTTAGAAGGCAAGTTTTATTGCTCAGTCATTATATGGCCATATATTGCATTCTGTGGTTGACTCTACCATTAAACTATGCTGGAATCAACAGTATTGATAGTTGATACATCATTTTGCAGATGTTGATATTCAATTNACTCTACCATTAAACTATGCTGGAATCAACAGTATTGATAGTTGATACATCATTTTGCAGATGTTGATATTCAATTACTTGGCAGAAAATAATGTTTGCGCAATGTGCACATGTTTTTTGCTACACGTGTGCGATTTAAATCTTTGCATTACGCATAGCAAATTCAATCTCAGAGTGCTTCAACTTTGATTATACTATTGAAACTTTGCACATGCCTATCGGACAGTGTTCAGAGTCAAACTTTTTTTAACATAATTTTTATTATTATTGGTATTGCAGCACACAGCTTGTAGATGCTACACAATATGTATTGTGGAATCAATTATAATAATTGATTAAATTTTTCTAACATTAATACTTGTCTGTTTATGACAGTGGCAAAGTTAACACTTAATTTTATAACCTTCACATATGTTTTAATGAGTCAGTGTATGTCTGTCATATTGTTGAAATTACAAACTGCACATGATATTGTCTGCTTCAGATTTATAATAATTTATGGACATTTGGATATATATAGAAAACAGGCATCAGCAATGTGGACCAGTATGTATTCTTTTTACAATAGCTTCGCAGTTTTATAATCAAACCTTTTAGAAAATCATACCATTTATGACATGTTTGATTGTTTCCTAAATATGTAATGCATCACAAGCATTTTATAATTGTGTTATCTTATATTTGGTTGCATTAAACCTTTACTTAAATTTTATCTATGAATTATAATATTTAATTAATATAAATAAAATCAGAGATAAAATAGGTGTTTAGTCATACCTAGTAAGAAATATAGTTTTCATGCAAAATATTATTTAACTGAGTGCATCCAAATGGAATGCATTGTTCCTTTGATGTCATTTCCGTGATTTAGCTAAGCTATGTTTGCATGAGATGAAGAACTATTCTTTTAGAACTTTAGCAGGGCTTCAGAAAAGTTGGAAATACCATAAATGGACTATACCAGTACACACAANAATATAGTTTTCATGCAAAATATTATTTAACTGAGTGCATCCAAATGGAATGCATTGTTCCTTTGATGTCATTTCCATGATTTAGCTAAGCTATGTTTGCATGAGATGAAGGACTATTCTTTTAGAACTTTAGCAGGGCTTCAGAAAAGTTGGAAATACCATAAATGGACTATACCAGTACACACAANAACTATTCTTTTAGAACTTTAGCAGGGCTTCAGAAAAGTTGGAAATACCATAAATGGACTATACCAGTACACACAACATATGAAAGGGATGACCAAAAACATAAACCAAGTTCCAGAATGCTGCTGTTACAGTTGAGAAACATTAATCTAACTTTGTATAAGTTCAAAAAATATATGAAAGGACAGGAATTAAAGTACTTGCAGTGTGCTACAGTGGGGCGGGAAAACTGAAAATTTGCACTTATAGCTGAGGAGTGTGGTTTGGACCTTAACTATCGTGTTTATATCAGTTCTCTGATTATTACTTATATGTGTAGACTCAACATTCCCAAAATGTGAATTACCAATTTCAAAAATATACTGCTGGACATGAAAATCANTGATTATTACTTATATGTGTAGACTCAACATTCCCAAAATGTGAATTACCAATTTCAAAAATATACTGCTGGACATGAAAATCACTAGACCCCTAAAATTTCATAAATTTGCAGTAAAATCAAGGCCACTTAACATTATCATCAGCTGTGCAATGCAAGTAGTTGAAGTGACATCTTGGAAACATCACTGCAACATGTGATATAGAGGGTGCTAGTGGCCAGTACNGCAATGCAAGTAGTTGAAGTGACATCTTGGAAACATCACTGCAACATGTGATATAGAGGGTGCTAGTGGCCAGTACAACAAGCTGGAAAGGCAGAAGTATTTGTGTTAAGAGGCAGATTAGTATGCCATGGTGTGATGTTTGACATCAGGGCGAACAATCTTGGCTGACGTGTTCGTGTGTGCCCCCGNTAGTATGCCATGGTGTGATGTTTGACATCAGGGCGAACAATCTTGGCTGACGTGTTCGTGTGTGCCCCCGCAACAAGGGGCGTACTTTAGACTCTCGTAGAAAGTTGTTTCAGGGTTCAAAACCTGCCTGGGGTGACTTGAAGGCACGTCCAAATGAGGCAAAGTCATGTTTATTATAATCAGAATAAGCCCGGTGAACGCCATTGTATATGTGCTGTTTCTAGTNGCAATGCAAGTAGTTGAAGTGACATCTTGGAAACATCACTGCAACATGTGATATAGAGGGTGCTAGTGGCCAGTACCCAGTGTTTAAAATGGCCATACAACAAGCTGGAAAGGCAGAAGTATTTGTGTTAAGAGACAGATTAGTATGCCATGGTGTGATGTTTGACATCAGGGCGAACAATCTTGGCTGACGTGTTCGTGTGTGCCCCCGCAACAATGGGCGTACTTTAGACTCTCGTAGAAAGTTGTTTCAGGGTTCAAAACCTGCCTGGGGTGACTTGAAGGCACGTACGTACAAATGAGGCAAAGTCATGTTTATTATAATCAGAATAAGCCCGGTGAACGCCATTGTATATGTGCTGTTTCTAGTTACGTTTATGCAGCATCTTACTGGTGTTGTTGGTATATTTTAACAGAAGTTANTTACGTTTATGCAGCATCTTACTGGTGTTGTTGGTATATTTTAACAGAAGTTAATTATTTTTGTATTTCCATTCATTAAGCATAGTTGGTTGTAGGTGCCTGTTTAGTGTGTTTTCGTATGTGAAGTGTAATGGCATATGTTACTGTCAACCGCTTCGTAAAGGCCTTTTTACAATTGTGTAACAGTTCATCTGTGACATAACACATTGTGGCAGTCACGCACTACCTGTTATCCATCTATTTTACAATAGTGTGATGATGATGTTGCGTTTATATGTATTTATTGCCCTCTGTTGTTGTAAGTGGAAACTAAAATAAGGGAAAACTGGTATGATTAGGCAAGCTTCTGAGTTCTGTTTATTTATTTTAATGGTGTTTGTTTATAGATGTTTTGTTATAGCATATATTGATCCAAACTGAAGTAATAGAAAGAAAAATTCATTCAATTTGCTTTACAAAAATTTAAAACTGGAAGAAAAAAATTAGTCATTTGCATATACATCTCTAAATGTTTCCAACTTATAGTATTAGCAACTGGTATTTAAGTAAGAGAGCTCCTATATGTATTTTATTGTTTAAATAACGTTCAATATGATTATATTCACATGCTTACCACATACATACCTAGTTTTTTTTNTATGTATTTTATTGTTTAAATAACGTTCAATATGATTATATTCACATGCTTACCACATACATACCTAGTTTTTTTTTACATATATACACTATTTTTATTCTTCCTTGTTGCATGCAACCATCGCAGATGCATTACAACAAGTTCNTATGTATTTTATTGTTTAAATAACGTTCAATATGATTATATTCACATGCTTACCACATACATACCTAGTTTTTTTTACATATATACACTATTTTTATTCTTCCTTGTTGCATGCAACCATCGCAGATGCATTACAACAAGTTCTNTTTTTTTTACATATATACACTATTTTTATTCTTCCTTGTTGCATGCAACCATCGCAGATGCATTACAACAAGTTCTATCACATGCCGTTGCATTGCCATCATTTGCTGGCTCAACTTCAATTGGCTAGTCACAATTTTATCACATTGCAGCACTGTTGTAAAAAGTATTCAAAGTGGCTTTGTCCGCCATTTTCCACAATTGCAATGAAGTGCTAGGTATAGTATTCACGTTCTGAATTTGTTGCTTTTGTTTTTGTGAAGTGGTGAAGTGTCGTATTTATGTAATCATTCTGCAAATAAATTATCTTGTATTGGTGGCAGACAATCATGATTTTTGTGTATTAATCGTTCAAGGATTGCCAAGTGTTTGAAATTTGATTGGGAATTACAAACATTAGGTTAGTGTATTTTGTAAATAAAACATTTTGAAATAGGTAATGCAATGTTTTAAATATGTGGCCCTAAATAATTCGCACTTATTTTGTATTGTAAAATATTTCTTAAGCCTGCATTGAAAATCCAGTGAATGTTAACTTTGTTATAAATGTTAACCTACAGTATGTGTTTTCGCATTGGTACGAACAGCAACCATCTTGTGGTTTGTTCTTGCGTAGTTAAAACTTTNTAACCTACAGTATGTGTTTTCGCATTGGTACGAACAGCAACCATCTTGTGGTTTGTTCTTGCGTAGTTAAAACTTTTGAAGTTGTAATAATGAGAATATTATTTCTGTACTAGCAAAATTTTCCACTGCTCCATCAAAATAATATGCAATTCAAAATTAAGAACTGCAATACAAAATACAATGCCATCTCATAAAAGACGTTAAACTAAATCCATCATCCCCCTCACCCCTCATCCTATAAATAAAATTAACACATCCCCAAGCAGTCTTATTTGACCTAACTCATCTCGCTTTGGTACACTGTTGAAGNTCCTATAAATAAAATTAACACATCCCCAAGCAGTCTTATTTGACCTAACTCATCTCGCTTTGGTACACTGTTGAAGACATGGTGGCTTATATGGTCAGAGTTAATGTCCCCCCAGGCACCGATTATAAAGTGCGTGGAGGTTGTGGGTATTGTAATGAGGTAGACTATTACTGTTGTATTTTGAAGTACGAATATATTGTCTCGTATATATTCACAAATACACAACATCAACACTTGAGAGGTGCGGTACTGTGATAGTTTGGTTACTCGGATTTACTGGGCGAATTCGTGGTTGAGTGGGCTTCTCGTGACGGTGATTGTCATACTTAACTCTTGTTGCGGGTGTTGTCAGCTGTGGTGGGTGATCTCCGGCGATGGGTAGGCCTTGGCAAGGCCACAGTTGCTGCTGACGTACTGACGTGGTCAGGGGTCCGAACCCCTGACCTGACTCTCTGCTCGGCGATCTTCTACTGACTGGTTGACTTTACTGACGTAACTGATTCTCCCGGCACGGAGTATCGCAGCCTCTGACTGCCCCGATATGACTGATCCCCTCCTACTCTCGAAAAGGGGTTTTTATGCTTGCAAGCCCTCAGTCTTAATTGTCGGCACGTGGCGCCTTGTGGGGGTGGGAAGGGGGTGAGGGGGTGAAGTGGAAGAACGCCGAACAAAGCCTTCCACCACACGTGTCCTGATTTCTGAAGTTTTAGGTGGGGGTGGGAGGGGTAACTCGCCCGTAGTTTACTATCGTCAGCTAAACTTCCGTGGTGCGTATTTTCTGCGTTCAGGCGAACTACACGTGATAATTTGCTGATAACTCGAAAAAGCCCTGCACTCCACAGATTTCGCGGCGGGTGAGAGGTGTCCGAGGTGAAGGGGGAAGGCCTACGCTTCAGCTCCACGTGTACCGGAATTTTCCACCTGCCTGTGGTACCACGTGCCGTCTAGAAGGCGCCTAGCGAAGTGTGCGAGGCGGGGGTGGTGTGAGGGGGTGATGGATGTGAGCCAACGGCGTTCCCTAATCCCGAAACCTGCATGTGACAGACCATTAGAGAAATAAAGTAGATTGGAATGCCAACCTAGTTGTTATATTCTACATTGAGTGCTTAACTGTTTTTTAGTCAATTTTACCTCATTGTTACAGACAGGAGAACCAGGAAGACAGAATACCATTGAGATGTGCTCTATGCTTTCCTTCAGTGACTCATCTTAAACACAATGAAAATAGATCAAGTTTTTGTGTTGTGTTAATAAATGCTTAAAGATGGCATATATGTATGTATGTTGGTTTTTCTTATTCATTGTTTAAAAAAAAATTTATGTCTAGCATTTTGCCATGTTTCAAAAATTTTTAAATGCTGTAAATTGCTACAGAACCTAAAACAAATGCTATAACGTACATATTTAAATGCTATTTTTCATCACGTTGATATCATATATGATGGGGCTATGTGTGCCCCATAGTCGACCACCTGCCCAAACATTGGCTGATCTACATTTGCATTTGCAGGAAGCATGGTGGTATGTGTCTTAGGGCACTATATGCCACNTGCCCAAACATTGGCTGATCTACATTTGCATTTGCAGGAAGCATGGTGGTATGTGTCTTAGGGCACTATATGCCACAATACCTAGTTGCATTGCTGCCTGATAGCCACAAGAGGAGGCTCTACCCCATATTGAATGTGTGCCTTGCAGATACTGAACAACGTACCCTCTCTGTGTGAAAGACTAGTAATCACTACTCATTTGAAATGTTATCCATCAGCTGGTGTTGGTTTAATAAAGTTTCACATAAGGAAAAAGGGTGTAATCATTTCCATGTCCAGCAGTGTATTTTATGTTCTAACTATTTCCACATGTGCTCAACTTGCAAAATATTAGCCAACTTTGGAAATGCCTACATTTTTTTAAAAAATATTGATGTTTAGTTTGTCTGCCAAATTAAATACAAATTAGTGTACAATTCAAAAGTTTTAATGTATGCATGCCAGTTTTCCTGCCAGTGTCACACTTTGTAAAAAGTCATGTTAGGTTTGCGCTGTGCAATAGGTGTTGGCAAAGGCATCAAAGATCATTCCAGTGATGATAATGGGCAAGTTTGTGTCCCGGCGCAAGTATGAGTACTACGAGTATGTCACAGCCTTCTTCATCTCGCTGGGAATGGCATTCTTCATGTTTGGGAGCTCGGAGCACAGCAGTGGTGAGTGTTTGTCATTATTTCTTGCAATTTTCATCACCTGTTATTCAGCTGGCATCAGTTAAGGGGCCCATCTCCTGGGAGCTGTTTTCACTTTTAAAGTCAAGAAGTGCGGAAACAGTAATAGCGTGTCTCATAGTTTCACAGGAATATACCCAGAATATTTTAAGCTATAACAGTCTGACAATGTTATTTTTCGCTATATTGAAGAGCTTCAGAATTTTGTTTGCAATAAGTGTGATGTGAAGTGATATTTATTTTCTAGTCTTAAATATTATTTTTTTTCATGTGCAAACAGATTGTGCACATAAGAAATAGTTTATTTAAAAAAAAACACATATTACAAACACACAATACGGTTTGTGCCATATACATTAGACCCCCGTTATAACATCCCCTCTTTTAACATTTTCCTGCTTAATAAGCTGCCTTCTCTTGGTTCATAATCATGTTTTTCCATACAAAATTACCCTCTTATAAAGTTTTCCCTTATATAANAAAATTACCCTGGCTGACATGTCTTGGGGCCCTTGAGAAATGTTATATCAGGGTTCTACTGTAGATAGGTGCCTTAAGACTCAGCTTCACCTATTATGTAGAAAGTCATCATTTTTGTGTTGTAATTTAAGTTTCAGAGGTATTATTGGAAATGTTTGATTATAGAAAATATACAATTTAGTAGTTGTTAATACTTTTGCAACTAATTGTCGCTGTGTGTTTTTTCCTACTGGCAAACAAGTGAGAACTTTGATAAAATATAAATGTGTTCTGGACTTTTTACGATAAACAGGTCACACAATTAAAATTACACAAAAAAATATTTAAAAACTCATAAAATGAAAACTTTTTTAATTGTGCATTGTCAGTAATTACGGTGAATCCAAAATTGTGATGTGAAAACGAATAATTAGTGCAAACGGGGTGAAGTTGTACTTTGGTTCTAGCAGAGTGATAGTGATTGGGTCAGCTGGTATACTACTTTGGCTTTGGCTTTCTGTCTCCTGCTTGTGTGTTCCTTTATGTTATCTCACTGCTATCTACCTCTGTGTGTACATACCACTTCATCCGTACCTAAGACATAGCAACATGACAGCTGTGGTTATTTAAAATAGTGGCCCCATGTCTGAGAGGCCATGGTGGTGTAATGGTTAAGACTATTCCACTCCCACCAAAGTGAACCAGGTTCGGTTCCCGGCAGGGTCACCCCCAGATTTTTGCATGTGCATAATGTTGCTGCTGGTTGGCGGGTTTTCTCCGGGATCTCCAGTTTCNTGCCCAAACATTGGCTGATCTACATTTGCATTTGCAGGAAGCATGGTGGTATGTGTCTTAGGGCACTATATGCCACCTGTATGATGGAATACCTAGTTGCATTGCTGCCTGATAGCCACAAGAGGAGGCTCTACCCCATATTGAATGTGTGCCTTGCAGATACTGAACAACGCACCCTCTCTGTGTGAAAAGACTAATAATCACTACTCATTTGAAATGTTATCCATCAGCTGGTGTTGGTTTAATAAAGTTTCACATAAGGAAAAAGGGTGTAATCATTTCCATCTCCAGCAGTGTATTTTATGTTCTAACTATTTCCACATGTGCTCAACTTGCAAAATATTAGCCGACTTTGGAAATGCCTACATTTTTTTTTTAAAAATATTAATGTTTATTGATGTTTAGTTTGTCTGCCAAATTAAATACAAATTAGTGTACAATTCAAAAGTTTTAATGTATGCATGCCAGTTTTCCTGCCAGTGTCACACTTTGTAAAAAGTCATGTTAGGTTTGCGCTGTGCAATAGGTGTTGGCAAAGGCATCAAAGATCATTCCAGTGATGATAATGGGCAAGTTTGTGTCCCGGCGCAAGTATGAGTACTACGAGTATGTCACAGCCTTCTTCATCTCGCTGGGAATGGCATTCTTCATGTTTGGGAGCTCGGAGCACAGCAGTGGTGAGTGTTTGTCATTATTTCTTGCAATTTTCATCACCTGTTATTCAGCTGGCATCAGTTAAGAGGCCCATCTCCTGGGAGCTGTTTTCACTTTTAAAGTCAAGAAGTGCGGAAACAGTAATAGCGTGTCTCATAGTTTCACAGGAATATACCCAGAATATTTTAAGCTATAACAGTCTGACAATGTTATTTTTCGCCATATTGAAGAGCTTCAGAATTTTGTTTGCAATAAGTGTGATGTGAAGTGATATTTATTTTCTAGTCTTAAATATTATTTTTTTTCATGTGCAAACAGATTGTGCACATAAGAAATAGTTTATTTTAAAAAAAAAACATATTACAAACACACAATACGGTTTGTGCCATATACATTAGACCCCCGTTATAACATCCCCTCTTTTAACATTTTCCTGCTTAATAAGCTGCCTTCTCTTGGTTCATAATCATGTTTTTCCATACAAAATTACCCTGGCTGACATGTCTTGGGGCCCTTGAGAAATGTTATATCAGGGTTCTACTGTAGATAGGTGCCTTAAGACTCAGCTTCACCTATTATGTAGAAAGTCATCATTTTTGTGTTGTAATTTAAGTTTCAGAGGTATTATTGGAAATGTTTGATTATAGAAAATATACAATTTAGTAGTTGTTAATACTTTTGCAACTAATTGTCGCTGTGTGTTTTTTCCTACTGGCAAACAAGTGAGAACTTTGATAAAATATAAATGTGTTCTGGACTTTTTACGATAAACAGGTCACACAATTAAAATTACACAAAAAAATATTAAAAAACTCATAAAATGAAAACTTTTTTAATTGTGCATTGTCAGTAATTACGGTGAATCCAAAATTGTGATGTGAAAACGAATAATGTCCGCAAACGGGGTGAAGTTGTACTTTGGTTCTAGCAGAGTGATTGGGTCAGCTGGTATACTACTTTGGCTCTGGATCCTTGCCATCCATTCTGTCTCCTGCTTGTGTGTTCCTTTATGTTATCTCACTGCTATCTACCTCTGTGTGTACATACCACTTCATCCGTACCTAAGACATAGCAACATGACAGCTGTGGTTATTTAAAATAGTGGCCCGATGTCTGAGAGGCCATGGTGGTGTAATGGTTAAGACTATTCCACTCCCACCAAAGTGAACCAGGTTCGGTTCCCGGAAGGGTCACCCCCAGATTTTTGCATGTGCATAATGTTGCTGCTGGTTGGCGGGTTTTCTCCGGGATCTCCAGTTTCNAAGGGTCACCCCCAGATTTTTGCATGTGCATAATGTTGCTGCTGGTTGGCGGGTTTTCTCCGGGATCTCCAGTTTCCCCCACCCTTGAATTCCGGTGCTACTCCATAGTCATCTCGCTTCACCTTCATCAGCTCCCAAGACCAAGATATTAAGAGCCACCCAAATCTCTTCACTCACGCCCTATGTCAGAACTAATATAGGTTATTGGGATAATCTGCACATTTCTCAATATCAGCTGTCCTCGGTTACCTTTTCCGATACCATCAGTAATGAAGCACAACCATTTCATATCATGATAACGTCCTGGAGATCATCGATTTGGCTTCTTGAACTGCCTATTTCAATTATGTATCCACTTATTTTTTGTTTCTTTGAAGATGGGCTTTTGTGGCACAAAGCCATAATTTACTCCCAATTTTTTTTAGTTCCCCCAGAGCTTAAAGTAATAAATACTGCCGCCACCTTCATCATGCCACTTCAGACTTCCCTACTTTCCTTGGCTGTCAAAACAAATGACTCTAAGCTGATTTTTCACTAGCCAGCACAGTTTATTCATAATCCATGCTTCATATGCTTGGAGATAATGTCTTTCTTTTGAAGTGATAAATAATGTTGTACTTAAAGGAGTTTGATTTTTAGGCAGAGGTGAGTAAATGCCATTATATTTGTTCATTTATGTCCTTCAATAATTAATCATTCAATACCACATCCTTGCATTTGCAGTGAATTACACAGCACTTTGGCTCTGTGCTTATGCATTATTTGGCAACAACAGGGTATTTTACATGTCCTTCGAGGATATGTTTATTTAAAAAATGTGTATCTATTGAAATTAATAAATACTATAACGCATTTTCTGAATTTACCGCAAGAAGCCATTGAAAATGGACTAGTGCTCTGTAAAACTTCGAATCAGCCAGTCTTATGTTATCAGGTTGAGTGATTGGCAGCCAAATTACCGAAATGGCTGGGCTGGCCTCTGCAAATCACTATCTCCAATCAGTAAAATTAGGGACTATTGATGGCTTGGAAAAGTCATGTGCCTTCACAAGTTTGTGTCCTTACTATTCTTTTGGTAAGTCAGATTTCTGAGTGCTGATACGTTACTTAGTTGACTGGCACAACCTATCCTTCTGTTCTTAATAAAATCCTGTATTCTTCTACAATGGTTTTCTTAAATACAGTGTTTTTTAAAAACGTAATCCCGTGAATGGCGAGGGATTACGTATGGATTTCATGGGAGTAGGAAATTTACGTCAAGAAATTCCAAATTAATTAAATCAATATTTGTACAAATGCAAGAAGTCACATTCAAAATCTATTAAAAATATGTTCACTAGTGATAAAATATAGATTTTGTAATTTTTTTCCCATAATTAGTACACTACAATACGAAAAATGAGGAGAAGGGGATTCAGCTATCACTCTTCCACAGGCTACCCACCCACTTGGCCACAAGAGGGAGGGTATGAGAATGCCACACTGGTTGCTAGGCAATTGTCTGCCACCTCATCAGCCTTGTAAGGGGGAGGAAATGAAGTCGCACAGGCCAAGTTGAGTATTGCCAGAGGATACCTGAAGATTATCCCTCCAAGCTGCACGTTGTTCAGCACTGGAGTACGAATGCTGTGTATACTTGGAGATTATATAAGAGACTGGCGGTTTATTTGACAGATGTCTGCTTTTTGAAGTGATTAATATTATTTAATTTGCAAAAGTGTGATTTCTGAAACAGAAGAAAATAAATATGGCCTCTAAGACTTTTTCTTTAAGACCTTCATTCAATAATTAATAATTCAATACCACATCCTTGGATAGTCACATAAGATTCCACTTCCACGTGCCATGAGTTAGTTCTTGGGCTCTTTGTTTATGGATTAGTAGTCAGCAAAGGAGTGTTGATGCCCTTCAGGAAATCAGATCATTCTGAAGATGAATTAATATTTATATAAAAAATCTTCTTATTTTCTTGCAACACTACTAAAAATGGACTTTGTGCTGCTTGATGTTTCTCAACATTTTTGGCGACAAGCGGAGATCAGAGCTTCTGTGGTATCTTATTATACATGGTGAATAATGTTTGAGTTTGAAGGGCTTCAAGTTTTAGCTAAATATAAATAAATCTCCCATAAATAACTTAGGGTCTAAACTTTTTTGTTAATTGGTTTTGGTTCCATTGAAAACAGCTATCGTTTTGTTTAGAATTAATGAAAATAATATTTCTAATATTCTGTATTATTTTATAACTTTATTTCATTTTTCAGTTTTCTGTATTACTGCAAAATAAGTCTTTAAAATCAAAATTTTTACACAGACAGTTATAGGTATCACAGAGTATATAATATTTCTAAATATCAGTATTGAGTTTTTGCATATAAGCCATCACTAATTTTAAGGGCCTGAGAGTCACTCGTCATAGAACACTGAGAACTTCCATTCCTTCACACAGCATTGTACAGCATGAAACACATGCTCAGGAGTGTGTGATCTTAGAGCTACTTTAAATCTCGGGTCAAATGATTAGATGTGTTGAGACCACACCTTACATCCTACATAGCTATGGCGGTACCGTAGTTCAGACAGTAATTCTTAAGTTTAGTGACTTTCCGGAAAATGGTAGGAAAAATTAGGAAATTGTGTTTAGGTTCCACTGAAGTTTGAGTCTTTTCTCCACGGGTAGGTTTTTGTCTTCTGCCTAGTTCATAAATATACTTCTTAGTTGGGAGGACTACGAAGATCAGGAAAGTCATAGGGTAAAACATAAAAATATTGATTGTAAAAATGCCTTATTTGTTACAAAAATTATCCCATTCATCGATAAATTATACTATAGAACCCTTTACAGTGATATGAGCAATGTTGAGGTTACATTCTGTTTGGTTAGGAGAGCATACTGGAAATTAATTTTTAATGTGCTGTCTAACCTAACAGAACACTGGCAGCATATGACCAACTATTTTTTTTACATTTTATGGTAACCTGTTGAAGGTGAAAAACATGAACAATCTGGAAACAAACCATTACCACATATAAAAAAAACAGCATCTACTCCTCGGCACTGAACAATAAATTATGCCTACATTCATGTTTGTCTCGAAACCAGCAGCAAAAACATAAACTTTNTGAACAATCTGGAAACAAACCATTACCACATATAAAAAAAACAGCATCTACTCCTCGGCACTGAACAATAAATTATGCCTACATTCATGTTTGTCTNTATTTGTCTCGAAACCAGCAGAAAAAACATGAACAATCTGGAAACAAACCATTACCACATATAAAAAAAACAGCATCTACTCCTCGGCACTGAACAATAAATTATGCCTACATTCATGTTTGTCTCGAAACCAGCAGAAAAAACATGAACAATCTGGAAACAAACCATTACCACATATAAAAAAAACAGCATCTACTCCTCGGCACTGAACAATAAATTATGCCTACATTCATGTTTGTCTCGAAACCAGCAGCAAAAACATAAACTTTGTTTATAAAGTTGCTACCCTTGGCCAGTTCAGTATCTCTTCACAAATCTAGCATAAATTCAAAAAGAAATGGGCAGGAATCCACAAGAACATTATAGAGTAAACCCGTTCTGTGATGATGACTGTATAAATTATTGTTATTGCAGATTATCAGTATAGAATAATTTACAGTGCACCATTTTTTCATGCATTGTGCCTTTCTGGGCACCCTTTTTTTTCTTGAATGTAGTTATGTGCTTGGAAGCTGATGGTTTGACTGCAAGATACAGTGCAGCACGACATCTTGACAGTGGCACTTTGCATGCGACCATTGTGCATGCAACTATTGTTAAAGTTAGAATAAGTGATAGTTACTAATAGTTGAGAAAAACAATTTTTTTACCATGCTCCCTCTCAAAACAAACACTGCTCATTGGCTGTCTGAACCACTTAAGGACATAGCTCTTAAATCTGAGCTGCAGTGTATAGTTGTAGGCACTTTTTTTATGTAACACTAGACTTCGTCTTAATTTGAAACACACATGGTGTTGAAGGTTGAAGTCTATGCGGTCGGAAGATCTTACTTTTACCCACATTTCTTTCTAAACACACATTACTGGAAACATTAGACACAATATTTTTGTTTTTAATTTATTTATACTTGAGGACTAGAACCAATTGCTTAAGGTTAATAAATTTGTTAGTTGTTTTAGTGGTGATATCTCTCCCTTCCTCTAGATCGAGCATGCCCCTTTATCGTCCTCTCTTCTAAATTGCAATTGATCAGTACGTTTCTCCACCCCTCTGTGTTTTAGTGAATGCTACTCCACCTCAGAGCGAAGGGAAGATGCAGTACTGTACTGAACAGGTGGCATACAACACATTTATGCCCTTCCTTTCATGTTGACAAGAGGTAGAAGAAAAAATTAGTTGAGATTCGCTTGACTTATTGCATGATGTGTTTGCAACCAAAAATTATTACGCTTTTACTATTTACACGTGTTTCAGCTCATTAAAGAGTGACGTGATAGGAATTGAAAATACGAAAAAGTACATTATTTATTTTAAATAATTACATTCTATTAACATTATATTTAGTGTGGAAAATGTGTGTTATAAACATATTGCTATATTAAATTTATTGCTTTAGCCAATAGTCATCATGAGGGTGTTTCACTGTATTTGTAAACCTCAATGAAATACTACCTCAGATGTCACATAATTCAACGAGTTTTAATCAAAAGGTTGGATTACTGGGACTATTCAAATCACAAGTTATGGGATTTATGTATGTATGTATGTGTGTGTGTGTGTGCATGCATATGTAACAAGTTATGGTGTGTTTTTTGTATGTATCTTACAAGTTATGGTGTGTATGTATGTATCTTACAAGTTATGGTACTGCCCTCCCCAAGTGGGAGGGCAGTAGAATGGGTGTAATGGCAGGAGTGTCTCCCCATTGCCTTCTTTTAGTGGGATGCCGGTGTGTTAAACTTGCCAATGCCGCCGAGGGAGCAGGCCGGGTGCCAAGTCAGACCGCATGGTCTGGCGTGCGCACACTCGCACAAGTGTAAGTCATTCAACTCGCCCAAGTACTGAAACTGAGATGTTGTTACCAAAGCTGCTACCCTGTAAGTGACAAGTTATTAGTAGGTATAAATTTAAGGCTGATATTTGTGCTATTCATATTTTATTTGTAAATAAATTGTAGATAGCGTGTCTAGTTATTGCGATTTTAAAGGACTGACAAAATTTACAATTGCTTCAAACTGTTTTAAATATTTCTGACAAGATTTGTTTGTCATATATAGCTATTGTAAAGAAGATCAGTTTTCTTTCATAAACTATAATTAACTACATATTATTGGTTGCAACAAGAGAATGAAAGTTGAAATAGTCTCTCACTGACACAGCATAGCTGCCTCAGCACAGTATTCAGGCTGCAATTTTTTACATTTCCTAGTTTTTATTTAAGGTGTGTAATTTTCTGTTTTACTAATATATGTTTAAGATTATGCATTTTGATGCAGACATGTACAAAATACGTTTTCATACTCCTGACTTTATTTTCACAAATATAAGACATTATCATCGTTCATCAACACTCCGGTAACGAAAATAGTATAAAAGTAAACTTGTGATGTTGAACTGGGTTGATACAAGAATAGGCACTTTAATCAACTTTTAAATTCCATAAAACAATATACTATTAAATATTAGCCTATCCTATACATAATTAAAATTACACTGTCCACTATCTTGCAAGAAAATAAAATCTACCCTTACAATTTTCAGTTATTCATCAAGTGTTCACTCCTTTACGTAAATTGGCTAAGCTATACTCATGTTAAAAATACACAAAAAAAAAAACTACTCGCTTCAATTTTTTCCTATACATTCTGACTGGTTTGGAAACCTTATTAAAAAACTTAATTTAAATAAACACTAGTTAATCTTTTGCCTTTATCTGACCAACAACTAAACAAGCACAGCAATATCAGCGGCTCGAGCTACAAGCCATCTGTCCATTAGCATTAGAGATGATTAGGAATTAGCCATTTTAGGGTTATAAACCCTTGGGTGTTCAAGGTCATGTTGCCCGCCTTTGCACGACTATATCTAAGACTTACGTGCCTAAGTTCTATTAGTATTGCCAGTAGCCAGAGGACATATGTAGATGTAACATGGATGAGGCCACTCTTTGCATGGGTAAGACCCATATGCGACACCATTGAGCTTGGTTTAGTTGAACTCTGATGGGTAAAGCTTCCCACTGGGCATTAATTTGTGAATAAACCCTGCAGCTCTAAATTCCCAAATTCCAACCTCTTATTGGAGATAGGACCTCCCTACTAGTCTGCCATGAGTACCTTCCACCACCACTGTAGGGCATTCTCGGCGAGGAAATGTGGACTGGACACACACTAACAAGAACAGTGTATTTATATAGAGGAGTATAGTAAATATTTTATTAGTCTTCAAAAATTTCAAAGCTTCGCATAACCCTACTGTTAAGTGGAAGTGTGCGTCTTTTATCAAAAGGCCTTGGTTGAGTAAGTGATAGCAAATTATGTGTGCATTGTAAAAGTATTTCAGATAAAGAGTTGAATGTTGGAGAGAAGGAAACTTGGACCCAGTTTTTGGGTATGTTGCAGACACTGGGGTGACGACTATGTCTGGGGTGATCCTGTTGGGAGCGTACATGACTTTTGACAGCTTCACCTCCAACTGGCAGGGGGAGTTGTTCTCACAGTACGCCATGAGCTCCGTGCAGATGATGTGTGGGGTCAACTTGTTCTCCTGCCTCTTCACTGCTGTGTCCCTGGTGCAGCAAGGCGGTTTCATCCACTCCCTGCGCTTCATGACCCAGGTCAGCTTCGTACACTTCTTCCTCGCCTGCCCTAGTTATCACAATGTAAGACTGATATTTACTATAATATTTACTTTCAAAACATTGAGCATTGTCTTGTTTTGACCAGCTAAGTAATTCTAGGTCTTTTTTTTTTTTTTGATTACGTAATAGTTTTGATCAATTTTTTCTTAGATATATGTATCACATTTAAATATGTTGTAAAATGTAACTTCTTTGGAATGAATGACTATTAAACAAGCTATTATCTGATGTATTGTACTAGCAGTGGGGGACTTCGTGGAATATAACCATGAGCATGCTACAAGTGTAAACTCCAAAGGATCTAGTAGTGTAGGTGTGACCCCAATATAAAATGGAGAAACAAAGGGGCTGAGCCAAAATTCCTACTCCACCACCCTTACACATACATAATAATTATTATTATTACATACAGCAATAAAGCAAAACGTGATTTAGAGTAAAAAAGAGTAAGGTGGTTGATAAAGAAAGTAGAACTTATATTTGTGTGACCAAAATGAGTTTTAATGAAAGCAAAACATCAACAATAAAATATTTTTAATGCGTAACAGTAACAAAGGCAATATATATATTATATATGTATGTATATAAGAATACCCCAGCTTTGAAGGACTATAATATCAAAACCAAACAACCTACAACCTTGATTTACCAATCAAATTAGCCATGGAACCGTGAAGTTTCTTTACCATACATTCATAAATGTTCAATGTGACCACCATGAGCGGCCTGAATGACATTTACGCGATAATCAAACTCGTTCCACGCTCGTCAGCATTTCCGGTGTTACGGTTTGGATGGCGTTCGTAACTCTCGGTTTGAGGTGGTGAGGGGGTAGCGAACTCGCATTTGACATGTCAATGTGAAGGGGACTGTCTGATGTTTCCTTTATGGGTTGTCATCCCATTGGTACCTAGCTGTTCGCGGATACCTGAACGAGACGTTGCCGCAACGCTGGATTAATTGAGGAGCAGCTGGTGATCAGACTCATTACTGGCCCCCAAGAATCCTGGATCTTACCCCGTGCAATTTCTTTCTATGGGGGTACGTAAAGGATCAAGTGTTTCGTCCACCATTGCCGGCTGACATTGACGACCTCAAAACGAGAATAATGGACGCCATCCAAACCGTAACACCGAACATGCTGACAAGAGAGTGGAACGAGTTTGATTATCGCGTAGATGTAATTTGGGCCGCTCGTGGTGGTCACATTGAACCTTTATGAATGCATGGTAAACAAACTTCACGGTTCCATGGTTAATTTGATTCCACGGTTAATTTGATTGGTCAATCAAAATTGTAGGTATTTTGGTTTTGATATTATAGACCTTAAAATTTTGGGATATTCTTTTATACTCATCTTATATATNAAAATTGTAGGTATTTTGGTTTTGATATTATAGACCTTAAAATTTTGGGATATTCTTTTATACTCATCTTATATATATGTGTGTGTATATGTATGTATATCTGTGTGTATTTGTGTGTGTATATGTATGTGTTTGTGTGTGTGTGTGTATACATGTGTGTGTATATATGGTCTGTCTTATATAAATTGGCGAGTTTTTGACAGTCGGTGAGTGGCAACTTAATGTATACGTAACAAACAACATGCCATTTACAAAATTCTGTATCAGCTGATTCATGAATGAAGGANATGGCAACTTAATGTATACGTAACAAACAACATGCCATTTACAAAATTCTGTATCAGCTGATTCATGAATGAAGGAAAATAAATATTACGTTGGCTATTCTGACTGCACTGCCGATGCACAGCAAACAAGCAGAAAATATGCAGATAAGAGTTCCTAGACGAATTAACACGTTAAATTTTACGTGTTCACAAACCAGCTGTTATTAGTGTTGCAAACTAAACTTTGTGCTAAAGTAGTAATTTGCGTGTGTTAAAAATGAAACTGATATTAAAACGGTCCATATTCAAATGAAATGCAACTTCAAACATTGGAAGTTCTTTTTATGTCATACCCCACTCTCCACACCTTCCACACATGCTTGATATTAATCCCAAAAGCCTACAGAAATATTGGAGGGTATAGTTGAATAATTGTTTCTAATAATTTGAAAAAATATATTTTAAACTCTTGTCATTTTGAGCCAATAAAAGGAGAAATGTGAATTTTTACAAAGACGGAATCAAGAGACAGGCCAAAGTGCTGCTACCTGTTGAGGTAGCTCACAACAAGCCCTACCACGCCATCTGTTACAACACACCGTTCCATGCTATCTGATAGCCAAATCCTGAACTACAACCAGGCAGAAACAAAATATAGTTTTCTTGTTTAAAATAACAAATGTACAAACAGATACCAATGGTTTTATTTGTCCGCCAGCTCTGCATAAATCTTTAAGTATTCAGTGTACAGCGATTTTGATTTCTAGTAATTTCTATTGGGCCGGTAATCGTTTTTGTTACGCTAATGTGCTAATGTCCATTACATGCAAAGTTCTTCCGCAAACCCAAATTTTTTATGTTTTCATGTTGTTACTATTCTGTATTAATAAAACGACAAAAATGGGATGCACATGGGTAGTTTTAAAGAATTCTTACGTTATTCTATGCCACATATTTCTAACTCAAGCTGTTGAGTGTCAGTAATAGCAGAATAACTGCTTTGCAAAAGTCGTTGGTAAGTTGTTTGTATGCGAATGAAAAGTGCGTTGTCAAGCAAATTTCCTGAGTTACTTTTATTTCCAGTCTTAAAATATTAGCTGTAACATCCAAAGTGCGATAAGAACTATAATTACCATCTCGTAAATGTTAACCCAAATTTGCTGTCTGTAATAAATAAAAAAATAGGTAACAAATATTAAATTTTTTGCAAGGTTTTCTGTTTTTACATTTAAAACTTACAGATTTTTTTATACAGATGTGAGAGTATAAACACCTTAAAATTTATTTATAGCATTACAATGGAAATTAGATTAGCTGACAGCGTGTTAATAAAATAAATATACAGCTGCCATGTCATGCACCAGCTGATGGCAAAAGGATACATCAACAAAAAGTAAACTTTGGGGCTTCTTTCTTTGAACTGTCAAATTCTTGCCAAGTTACATGAGACAGAGTATATATGTATATGTATTGTATATATATGTATGTGTATATATATTTGTATGTATATATATATGTATATGTATTGTATATATATGTATGTGTATATATATTTGTATGTATATATATATGTATATGTGTATATATATGTATATATATATAAGTATATGTGTGTTTTTGGTATTTGACAACAAACTGTTGTAACAAAATAAAAGTTTTTTTTATGAAAGAACTTATTGTTTAATTGGTTGGGATCCCACAGTAAAAAAATTAACGTTAGAATAAAAAAATATGTTGAGCCATAAAGAAAAAATTTTAGAAGTTGCATTCTTTTTTCTTTTTTGAATGATTGATTAATTCTAAAATAAAAAAAATGGCGACTTGATTGCTGTGTAGTTGAAAGACTCATGCACATACCGAAAACAATAAAAACAAGGTGGCAGGACTTTCCTGAGATGTGACCCATCTGCGGGACATCTCCTTTGCCAATGCCAGCATAGGTGTTAGTTCATCATTGAAACGGCATCAAGAAGACTCAAGACAACTTCAAAGAAAATATGTCGTGCCTTGGCAGCAAGGTTGAGAACTGGCCTCACAGCATTTTGCAACCCAACAGGTCGACCGCCAAAATGGTAAAAATCAAAAGATCACTCCATTAAAACTGGATAATAGCCAGATGTAATTATATTTTGTGTCACGCCATAATGAGTAGAGAGTATGAAGAAAGCTGTACAATGTGTTTTGAAAATACCAGTCACAATCATAGAAATCAAGTCGTTTGACACAAAACCAGTGATACTGTACTTTTTTGTTATGCTGTATTTTACATTAATACCATGAATGCTTTATAAAATTGCATTGACAGAAAAGAATTTAAATATGAAATTCACAACCCAAATACAAAATATTTCTTTACAATTCCTTAACTAAAGTTATTTCAATTGGTTGACACAACAACTTAACCTGATCAGAGTAACTGGTCACCGATAAATTTCAAAATGAAAAGGTAACAAAAACTTGGAATATTCCTAGTTGAATAAATAAAATTACAGAAACAGTGGCTATAACATTATCTAACCCAGCTTTGACGTAGAAATGGACAATAAAACTAGGTGCTGGAAAAAAAAAACAAGCGGCTTTGCCATCAAAACCAATAATATTCCCTGAAAAAGAATACAAGGTTAAAAACATTCCTACAAACAACACACACTTCCTCCTTTAAACGAGGCCATGGGACTGACACATACACACACACACATGCGTGTGCACAAACGCACAAATTTTCTTTGTTGCAACATGCTGTGTTGAGTCTAAATGCGCANATTCAAGGTGTGGCAAACACTGACACATACACACACACACACATGCGTGTGCACAAACGCACAAATTTTCTTTGTTGCAACATGCTGTGTTGAGTCTAAATGCGCAGATGGGTCAACAACAGGGTCTTGACTCAGCACTGATTTCAGACAAGAGTGGTGGACTTTGTTTACTATTGGCAAAAATAATTTTGTCCACTAGAGAAAATTGAAACAAAAATGTTATTCCTAAATATCCAAAATCAGCTCCTAAAATAAAAGACAGACCAATGCTGGGCTCTTTTTCTCATTCGGAAGGTGATCTGCGAGTGGTCTTGGCGCCATCCGGCGTCATGACCTGGGGAGTGACCACGTCCTTCTGAGTAGGCATTGTCTGGGTTGCCGCCTGAGGCAGGGGCTCTTCAGATCCCCTGCCTCGTTGGCACTGGCGGACTCATCCTCCTGTGCAGAAGGTGATCTGCTAGATGTGTTGCGTCGTGACCTGGTGTGTGACCATGCCATACTGAGTGGGCATAGGCAGGGAATCTTCGGGCACCCATGCCTCGTCAGTTCTGCTGGGTTCGTCCCTCTGGGATGGGGCTGGATTGCTGGGGTCATCGGCAGGGCTCCCTGTCCAAAGAGCTCCGTCATGACCGTTTTGACCCAATGGGGGTCATGTGGCCTCATCTTGCAGCCATTTTGCGGACAATGTCCGTTCAGGTCGAGGACAAGGTCCGGATGGACATTCCCCCTCGAGGTGCTTGTTCTACCCTGGTCAGGGTGGGTTTGGACGCTCCTCCGGTCAGCATCCACTTGGAGTACTGGCTCTTGGAAGCCAGGTGGTTCGATTTTGGTGGGCGTCTGTGGCCGGGAATCGTCCTCCCTTCCTTCCTTTTCATTGGCATCTGGTTCTGATGCTTTGGCCTCGCGGTCCTGAGTACCGGAGGGGCAAGGGTGCATCTGCCATTGGGTTACCTTGCGGATACATCCCCTGGCATTTTCTGCCCAGTACAGGTTTTCTTGGCGTCCCACTATGGTATAGGGCTCTTTCCACTTATCAGCAAGGTCTGCGCTGAATTGACCTCGGGACTTATGTGGGTGGCTGCGGAGAAGTACCGCCTCGCCCATCTTGAAGCTTCTCACTCTTGTGCTAGATTGTGGGTACTTCCTGTTGATGTATTGGGTCTGGGCGTCACGTGCCCTCATGGTTTGGGCTAAGGCGGCCAGTCGGACGTGCTCTGGTTGTGGCATCTTCTTTGGAGCTTGTTCCCACTGCCAGTCACCTGGGCGACGTAAGATTCATCCCAAAATGAGCTGGCTGGGACTGGTGTTCACTGCTTCATTTGTCTTCCTTCCAAGGGTGAAGAGGATAGTCGGTAGGTGTTTGTCCCAATGGCGGTGGTCCTCCCCTACACTGAGATGGAGGCTTTTTTTTTTTTTCAGTTCTTGATTCCTCCGCTCATAGGGAGTTGGCCTGCAGGTGATATGGGGTGGTCGTCTAAGTCTCCACTCTCCATGTGTTGCATGCAATCTGCCATTATCCGTCAATATTACTCTACAGTGGGAAATATCTGTCTCAAACTTCCGGATGATATTTTGGGTTTCCTGACAGGGATCGGAAAACGCTTCCACCCAGAGGGAAAACTGATCTGTTACCACAAACAGGTATCAGTTTCCTTTGGCGCTCCTTGGGTATGGCACCATCAGGTCAACGGACAAGAGGGCCCAGGCTGTGTGTTGGTCTACAGGGTTTTGCTGTGGGTTGGGGTATGGGTTAGTCTTTGCCACAACAGCACCCCAAGCAATTATTGATGTACTGTCGCACATCGCTACTTATCCTATCCCACATGCATCTTTCCCCAATGTCCAGCAATGTCTCCTTAATGCCGGGGTGGTCGGCTTGCAGATGGTCATGGTGGCAGCAGAGGTCCGCCCTCAGGTTCCTTGGTATCCAGTTCTTCCACGGGGCCTCCGGTTGTCCACTGCCGGACCAAACAACGCCATCCCGGAGTTTGAACCTCTGAGGCGTGTTCTGGAGGAGACACTGCATTTCTGGGTCCTTCTGTTGGTGGCAGCTAATCTGGTATCGGTTGAGTTGCAGCTGGAGGAGCTGGAGGTGCTCTTTGGTAGGAGCCAGAGGGGGAGGTAATTCGTTCCCACTTATCTTATTTGGTGCCCCCATCAAGGTCTGGCTGACAGGATAAGGTATCGGGTAGGTTATTGGTTTTGCCCGGTTAGTGTTGTACCTCAAAGTCAAATTTGTTTAGGAATTTTTCCCATCGTCCTAATTTGCTTTGGCATTCTTTGACTCACGCAGCCATTGGAGGGCTTTGCTTTCGGTGCGAGGTATGAAGTGCGTGCCCCCCAAGTGATAATGTACTTTCTCGCCCCCACATAACAGCGAGACACTGCTTCTCGATGGTATGATATTTCTGCTCAGTTGCGTTGATACGGGTGTTTCAGTAAGCGGTGACTTTCGGCTGGCCGGCTGGGTTTTTTTTGTATAGGACGGCCCCCAGCCTGTTCTGGCAGGCGTACGTCTGAAGTATTAGTGAGTTCTCCCCTTGTGGTAAGTGGAGTTGTGCGATATGCTGGAAACTCTGCTTCAGAGGGCTTAGAAGGCATTACGGTGTTAATCTCCCCACTGCCAACGTGTTTCCTTTTCTAGGAGCGGGTGGAGAGGTGCCATCTATGGGACGATGTCTGGTACGAAATCACGTAGCCAGGTACATAGAGCTAAGAAGCGGCGCAACTGCTTCTTGTTGGTGTGCTCCTTGATCTCAATGGTCTGTATTGATACAACTTGGAAGTAGTTCTCTTCAGGTGTGACTACGTGCCCCACGTAGTCCATAGTCGTCTTTCTGAAGTGACTCCTGGAAAGTTTGCAAGTATGCCGTGTAGTTCAAGTCTCTCCAGGACTCGCTGGAGGTGTCTGCAGTGCTCCTCCCATGTTTTTGAATACACGATGATGTCATCAAAGTATGCAAAACAAAATTGTCCCATGAAGCTGGTAAGAACTTTTGCAGACATGAGCCTCTGGAAGGTGGTGGAGGTGTTCTCGAGTCCAAATGGCATTACTCAGAATTGCAGGGTTTCGCCCTCTGGAGTTGGTGAATGCCGTATATTTCTGGCTGTCTAGGTGTACAGCGATCGGCCAGTACCCTGACTGCATGTCGAGGGTACTGAAGATTTTGGCTTCCCCTATATCTCGGAGAGTGTGGGTCAGGTTGATGGCTGGCGGTGCGATGGGGTGTGTCACGTCCTTCAGATCCTTATAATTTACGCAGAAATGTAGTTGTCTATCCTTCGGGCCTAATTCTACATGTGAATTGTACAGCAAATCAAATGGTTCCATGATCCCCTGCTCCTTCATGTCCTGAACTTAAGACATAATAAATTGCTGCCTCCGGGCAGACAATCGGTATCGTCGGTTATACGCTGGCACATTGGTGGGCCAAAACTCATGTTAGATGCTACGCGTCTCGCGTAGCGATCCTCCTTGGCCGACGGCCCCAGTGTGGTCGTCCAGGATTTGCCCAAGTTCGGCGAACTCCAATTCGTCTAGCTGGTGATTTATATCTTGGGGGGATAATAGGTGGTGGGATTGCAACGTCAGGGCTGTGTTCCCAGTTGACTGTCATCCGGTGCTTGTCCCCGATATATACACACTGTTGGCCGTGGTCCATCTCTGGATCACTGCTTCTGTGGTATCAGTGAAACCACAAATTCGGCAGGGTTCACTTGACGGTATGTGCCCACAGTCAAGGTGGTGTGACCGTCGACCTTGAGAGTCCGGTCATGTTGTGCCATGTGCATCAGGTGGGTTTGAGGGCGGAGTGTTGCTCTTTGTTCAGGGGTGGGCACTTCACTTCTTATGAAGTTGCCTGTGGCTGCAGAATCTATTCTCTGCCCATTTACTTCCATTTCAATGTGGGAGGCTTCGGGTGGTTCACTTTCCTTATCTAATCTCTGGGTGAGGACGAGCCTGTGTTTGCGGTGGTGGGTGCCCGCTTCGCACACTGGTAGCGGCGTTTCCCCCCTAGTTGGGTCCTTTAACCTCTGCTTGCCTCTGTAGGGGTCCGGTGCCCGGGTTCTCCCTTCCCTGCCAGCCCCTGGCCTGTCTGCTTGACCAGGCAGTCCCAGTTGAAGTGCTGTTCCGGCTAGAACCAACACTTAAAGAGTTTTCATGAGGGGGGGGGCAGGGTAGTGTTTCCCTTTAGTTTGGGCTGCTTCTCTTGCTCCGTATTCTTACTGGCACGCAGTTTGTCCAGCAGGGCCTGTGTCTTGTAATTACGCTCGGTTTCTCTTGCTCTCTATGAGTTCGTCGACGGTCTCTCTGATTTCGGGATTTGTAACGGGTTACGCAATTTAGCAAGGAGCATGCGCACAATGTAATGCACTCAGCTTTTTTCATTTCCTTCGAGGAATATGTACATTTGGACCTTTCTTCTGATGAATATTTCAGCCTCTTCGTCGGTGGCCTGGGTTTGGCTGTGGTATTCAGTCGTTAGTGAGCTATGACCTCCTTGCTGGATAATTGCATGGCAAGGTGGGAACACAGCTGCCCCTACTCACAGATGAATTCCCTGTATTTCGCCCACCATTCAAAGGCCTTCCCAGTTGTTTGTGGGCCCTCCCAACCCATTGTTTAAGGGGAACCTCATTCTCGCAGAGTTCCTTTTTGCAGTTGAGCGTTAATATGATCGGGTCCTTGTGCGGCCTTCCGGCAAACTCCTGTAGTTGAGGCTCGCTGCTAGTTCGGGCAGTGGTCGAGCTCTGGCGAGTGCAAGGGTTGTCTGTGTGGTATTCCTCCGCACGCCTGTACACCTCACATGTATATAAGAAGCCGGATTGCGTGATATGCTCATCTGGCCAGGCTATGCATATGTGGTCGAAGTTCTGCGCACAAACTATGCTGCGTACAGTAGTTATACCTTGCTCGGCGCAAGTCAGCTAACTGCAATACGCAGTCTGGTGGGTGTGGCATTCATTACAGCAGAACTCTAGTCTGTCTGTATATCGGGGTTCGTCTATTCATCCCAAACATTGGTAATGGAAGCTATTCCGACAGTGTGTGCATATAATCTGGTTTAACCCCGTGCCAGTGCAGTTGGCTATGTGGCACATTTTGGGTGTGGCCTCAGCCGTGGCATTTGTTATGTCTTGGTCGACTATGCTAGTGTTTGCTTCGGATATCTTGGCCAGTCCAGTTGATTTGAGTGCCACTGGATGTTGTCAGACTCTCCAAAGTCTGGTTAATGGGGTTTGACTCCAGGCTGGTATCACTGAACCTTGGGGTTGTGTTGGCCTAGCTTTGCTTAACTATCGTAACTAGTAAAAGTGCTGTGGCCCCACGTTGGGCACCATGAAAACTCTTGATGTGTGACGTTGGTTGGTAGACGGCGATGTCACGGTCAGGCAAGTTTTGACGTGTCTGTCAGAGAGACTGGTTGATATCACTGGCTGACTCTACTACTGGCTGACCGGGCCCCGGCTGGTATAAAGTACAAGGCGCGTGGCCTGGCGACTTGGCACAAAGTCAAATGTGGGCTTAGCGGTCCGGCGAACTGGGTGGCAGACAGCCATGTGTTTTCCTTTGCTGAATATTGCCAGGCGTGGCTGCTGACCGTGCTGCTACCGGTGGAGTTAGTGGAGCTGGTGCCCCAACCTGGAGCGGCAGTGCTGCTGTGGCTGGTGGTGCTGCGGTGAGCCTGGAGAGGTCTGCTGGTTCACTCGCACTGGAACCAGGGATTAAGAATCCCTAGCAGGAACGTGCCGGTCTCGGCAAAAGTCTGTCAGGATCTGGTGCTGTCGCCCGGCTGTCTTGATCGGGGACTGAAATATGGAGTGGGAGGGAGCTGGGAGTTGAGGTCTCTCCAGCTGGCAGGTGGCTTGAGCTCATTCCGGGGGGGTTGTGCTGCAAAGTGCAGTTGAGGCCGAGTTGCAGCTCCTGTTGGATTTGGAGGCCGTAGATGCCTTCCTTTCTTGCCACTTAGTACCACTCCTTTGAGTGTACGGCATAAAGGTAGGTACAAGTATTGGCCTCGTCAGGGGGAAGGAGGCGATGATGGTCCCTAGCTAGGTGTAGAACCAAAGCTGAACTAACCCAGAGCCGTATCTGTTTACTGCAACCAGCGACACAAGGCGGGGTGGTTTTAGATGTGGGATTACTCTGAATGTCCGACAACGACTTTGGGTGTGGGTCCAAAGGTGCGCAGACCTCCAGAACCAGTCTAGCACACCCTCCGGCGACAGTACAGCTCGGTGGACTAATGGAAGGCTGAGCTGGCTGACTAGCCACCTTGTGGATTATGTTGCTAGTGGTTGTGGCTCAACCTTACTGCGCACCAGGTGCCGTTACGGGTGGCCGTCAACTGGGTGTGTTTGACGTACGTGCACCTGGTTAAGGGAGCCCGCTGTCCTGCACAAAGTTTGGTAATGGATTTGTCAAAGACGCTGTCTCCTGTTTTACCCTGGCTGGCCTACGTCTACAGAGGATAAACTGGTCATCCTTGGAAATTAGTAGTTTAAAACGTATTTATTCCATCTGGAATGAACACGGTGGCCTGTACTACCTCCCAACTAACCAAGAATTGATTGGAAGTAAACTACGTAAACCAGGTTAAGGGAACCTGGTTCTGACCTGAACAAAGCAGATGCTGCTAGGTAGCTATTACAACTACTGTCCTTAACTACAGTGGAACCACGCTATTACGAGTATGGCCTATAGCGACACATCCTCTATTGCGATAGTTTTTAAATGTTCTGTCATTTTCCCTATCATTGGAAAGGTACTTAACTTCGTTTATAACGAAAATCTTTCAATGAAGCCTTTTACTATAGCGATAGGAACATTTTTCAACTCGTATTTTTTAAATGTTGAAACACGTCATATCGCAAGTGACATTCACCCACTTGCCAAGCGCGAGCCAGCCTTTGTTCGTCTGTGTGGCGACACTCGCGTTGGCCGTAGCTAAGATAAGAGGAGCGGGTGGGTGTTGTGAGGGATAAGGAAGATGGTATTATAGTGGAGGGGAGAGGTACAAATGGGAGTAGAGCTAGTCGAGGCCAAGAAAAGAGGGGTACGCTGGAAAAAGTGCCGAAGGGTGGAGGGGAATGGTGGCGGCAAGATACTAGCTGCCTGCCGTTCCTTTTATGCTGTACTGTCTAGGTGGTTGACTACTTTAGTTTAGTTGTTAAATAAAATGGGAATTTTGAATATTGCAGGTTTTTTAAATTATTAAAAACTAATTTTAAATGCCAAAGTTTGTTATAAAGTTGTCTTAGATCGTAAGGGCATGACCCGGGAAAAGTTTTGTGATTGAAAAAAGTTATTTCATAATCTGTGATTTTTGTTGTGCAAAAACGGGAATATGAATATTGCAGGTTTTGAAAGTATTAAAAATGGATTTTAAATGCCAAATTTTGTTATAAAAATGTTGTAAATCATAAAGGTGTTACCCAAGAAAAGTTTTGAAATTTAAAAATCAGTTTTTCATAAACTGTGATTTTATGTAACTGGTATTTAATGAAGGATTTCACAAGTGATTTTAAATTGCTTTTTTAATTAGAAATACTATTGAAAGTTTACTAGTATGTTATTTTGTATGTTGAGAGGTTGATTTGGTTAAATTACGCTTATTTCATCGTGGGTGTGTCACTATGCCGAGCGAGTAAAAGTTTGTTTGAAACTTGGTTTTAAAATATTTTAAGTTGCGAAAATACGCTGAGGGCGTGTAATTAATGATTTAAAACGTAATTAGTTTTGAGAAAGAAAGCTTGACAAAAAAAAATTGCGCTGTAAGATGAAAGGTACCCTACGGTTGTTAAAAGACAGTTAACAACTGCTGCGGGTGGCCGGCTGGCTTCATTTTTCTTTTACGCGACTTGCTGGTTTTTTTTTTTTTTTTTTTTTTTTTTGCCGTGTTGGAATGTCACCCCTAAATAAAAAAAAAACGTTGTGTCACTTTGTTTCTTCTCAACCTGAGAGGCTGGCTATCCTCTGCCTTACACGGAAGCAAAGAAGGTTTCGAGGAATTTATCGATCGGCAACATGAATGTGAAAGGGAGTGGAGGGGACACTTGAGGGGGGAGAGACAGGAGAAGAATAGGTAGGTGAAAGAGAGAGACAAGGAGTGAAGTAGCACACTGATTGGTAGGCAGTTAACTCCATCCTGCAACCCGAAAATTTGGGGGAGGGGAAGAAGAAAGGAGGAGGAAGACACGTGTCGCGCACGTCTGCTGCTCGTTAAATACACTTTATACCCATGGTTTACTGCATTCTTTAAACACAGGATCTACAAGGGCACCCCTTAAGAACCTCCTGGTCGGAAGGGCAACACTGTACATTACACACAGTAAATTAGGGCACAACACTTTCGTACAAAAAAAAAAGTAAATTGTGTTATAACGATAACTCGCTATAGCGATAATTTATTTTGCCATTGTCGACTATTGCTATAACGCGGTTCCACTGTATCTCATTGCTATTGTCCAGAAGGGTGTTGGCAGTTCAAGGGGTCAAAGACTTCTTCGGGGTTAGCTGGTGAAGATCTGGGAGAGCTTCTGGAAGGTCGCAAAGATGTTGGTTAACAACAGAGAGCCCCAGCACATGAGGTGGTGCAGCGAGCTGCTGGAGCTGGAGAACAACTCCTATTCGTCGGTGGTGCAAGGCTTTATATTCTACCTTCCCGCGGGGGGCAGGCAGGAAATGAGCTCAGTCTCTGGGCGGAGCTGCCCTATCTAGTGCCATCCCTCAGCTCGATGATGAAGTAGGTCACTCTGTAATGTAGTCTCGTCCGCTGGGCAGGCTTTCTTCACACGTCGGGGGGGTTGGTGTGATGTCTAACAGCAGGGTGAACAATCTTTGTTGACATGTCAGTGGGTGCCCCAGGAACAAGGGGCGTACTTGTAGGCGCTCCTAGCAAGTTGTTTCATGGTTCAAACCCTGCTTGGGGTGACGTGAAGGCACATCCAGATAAGCGTCACGTGTCAAGTGTAACTAAGCAGAACTAGGCCTAGCACGACCCCGAGAATCAGTTAATCTAGCCGGGAGTCAAACGGAAACCAGCCAGACTTTAGTAATTTTTAAAACACCCTGTGGCGCCCAATTGTGACTAGCAGAGATGTCAGATACGGAAGCAAGCGTAGCCGACCAAGGTGACGCAACAAACACCATGGCTGTGGCCACTACCGAACAACCCAAAAGGTTCGGTATGGCCACTCAACCCTGGCACGGTGCTAAATATTATCATGTGCACACACTGCCAACACAGCTTCCATTACCTCTGTTTGGGATGGACAGATGAGCCCAGTTACACAGACGGGCTAGAGTTCAGATGTAATGACTGACTAACCTGCCACACTGCATATTGTAACTGCCTGGCTTGCGCTGGGCAAGGAATTAATATGGTACGATGCATTGTCTGTACGCAGACTTATCATCACATATGCATAGGCTGGCCAGATGAGCGAATCACGAGACCGGGCCTCACGTATAAATGTAAGGTTTGCTGACGTACGGAGGAATACTGACCTAAAAATCCTGGCATTTGACATAGCACAACAACCACAAGGGGTAGTGACGAGCCTCTAACTTCCGGAATTCGCAGGAAGACCACACGAGAACCCAATAAAGTTTACCCTAGACTGTGAAAAGGAACTGCGCGATAACGAGGTTCCAATTAAGTAATGGGTTGGGAGGACCCAAAAGCAATTAAGGGGAAAAGCCCTCAAATGGGGGAATAAATACAGTGAGTTTTTCACTGAGTGGGGACAGCTGTATTCACGCCTTACCACTGAGTTTTCGAGCGAAGATGTAGTAGCCCACTTAACCATGGAATTTCATAGCCGAACCAAGCCGCTGATGAAGAAACCAAAATTTTCGAAGAAGGCGAGATCCAACCCCCCTTGTCACCTCCCCGAGACTCCACCCAGATGGGAGAGCCCAGCTGTGACGGTGGTCAGATCGTGATGTGATACTGCATGCAGAATCCAAACCCCAGACGGATGAGTCCACACCCACAGTCGAGGCATGGATCACCTCAGAACCCCTGTCCCCAACTACCAACACCAGGAAGGATGAGTCCAGCTGTGACGATGTGCCGGACGACGACGTCGGGCAGCAGGCAAAGCCCGAACCCAGGACAGAAGAGTTCGCACTAGCAGGTTGTGAGGCCGAACCCTTGCACCCCACTGAACCAACCCAGAGATGAGAACTGCTGCCACGAGCTTGCTGCACCGCCCTCCAAGGTTAAGTCGGCCGGCTCCGCAAAACCACGTGGCGACCCACCCGGAGCTTTGTGTAGCCGTACCCATAGCATGCGGAGTTACACAAGGACCCGAACCAATAAATGGTGAAAGAAGTGCTTTGACAGTGACGTATAAGTAATACCAGTGAGTACCGTGACAATAAATTATAAATACTAACAGAGTAAAGTACATTGCATGGGTAGAAACCGCGAGGAAAAGGGACATCGTACTCAAATAAAAGGACAGTCAGCTGTAAGAGCTCCATCATGCAACCATTGACAATGTACATAAATTATTCCAGTGTTAGTGTAGTATAAGGGTCAAGGTCACGTTGACCTAGAAAGTGAAGAAAGGAGGCCGTAAGTGCAAACATAAGTAGACAGTAGACAATGGACCTCCTTACGCAACTAAGTGTGGAACAGTGCGACCGAGTACGCTCTTAATATAAGCCTACCCGCTGAACAACAAACTCAGAACCTATGGCATATCCCCGAACTCTCTCATAAGGGGAACGGGAACACTAATCTGCATAGTTAAGGAAGAACTAGGAGCAGGTGGAAGCCTGCCTATCAAAAAAACTGTCTAAACTGAAAGAATATTATAAAATAATTTGAGGGTGAATTATGCGTATTTTGATTGGTATGTTAACTGTAGGTGACCCGTACACATTTTAGTTAGGTAAGTGTATATAGGATTTTAGTGTAACTTACGTAGTCTAGATTAAGTTTGAAATTCTGGAGATATAAGGAACGGAAGGCCTTTTTCCCCCTCGTTAGAGTCAAACCTGTCAGTCGTAAAGTAAACCTGCCCTGCAGCCCATAGGAGTCTTCAGAGCAAGCCGCCTTCAAACATGCCTTCAGCGCCAGGACAGGTAGAGATAAATGCAGCACACATCCATGCGAGTTTGAGATAGTAATCACCCTACTTGCCCCAGTGTTAAAATTTTACATACTTGCCTGTCACTTTCACAAGTCAAACTGTAAAACCCTATCTGTATATAACCACAGTCCTCAGTTGTATTTTCAGTTTCCCTGAAGGGCGCGGACACTCACCCGAAAACCCCGTTACTCCCTCCACGCAACACCACCCCCAAGGAGCAGAAGCCATTAGCACGCCACCTGATAAGCAATCCGACCGGGAGATCCAGCACGCTCCAGTGCCGTGCGGAGAGCACACAGAAGAGCAGCAAATATAGAAGCAACACCGTCACCATTAAGGTGACAGTCCGACATCACCCAGCCACCAAAATTTGATGTGATGATTCTACGTCGCAAGAGAGGAGTGGGGCAATTCATGCATGACGTGTAGTTACACTATTTATTTTTCACTGCTACTCCATATCGTCACGTGCGCGTCACGTGCCCCAGAAGAGATACAAACCCTGAATGGCAGCCACCCAGGCCAGCATTCCCTCTCCATAGATAAGGCGGATGCCTGGAGAGTGGAATGCACCTCAAGACAAAGAGTAATATAAATCGCCCCCGTCTAACACAACCCCATGAGAAGAAAGACTAACCGACAACGCCAGTGAAGTTGTCCCTATGCACGAGCAGCGATAGCACCAGCGCACGAGGGAAACCCCACTTCCAGCCGCCCCCGAGAGATGGCAGCTAGTGCAGCTCTTCATACGAAGGGAGGAGCCACCCCACCAAAGCCATCCGAAGGTTGAAGGAACCTAAGACACCTCCTAGCGCAGGAGTAGAAAGAGCCCTGCACTGCCGCAGAACATCAGTTGATACCAGCAGCTCACCTTAGCATCAGTTGTGCTAAGGCTGTCTTCCGTCTGCTCTCCTCCGCATCGTGAGGAAACGCCCAGCTATCACCAGTGACCAACGCTGGACTTCTTCAG
>NQII01000469.1:161750-180845 GCA_002778355.1 Clitarchus hookeri | reverse complement strand
ACCTTTTTCACTTTTCTGTCAACCCACACACCTTATATTTCCGGACAACACAGCTACAGCTAGGGTACAGTTTTTCTGATGGCTACCTAATTTGTTGCTCTTGCTCTTCCGGCATGCCTTTCAGGCAGCCTCTTCAAGCAGACAGGCCCCTTCCCCTGTCTTCTGCTTTAATTTTTCGTAAGTTCATCAGTGCATTGATTTACAACAGGAGAGTATGGGTCACCGTGTTCTATTCTGGACGGAATAAAACACGTTCTTAGTCTAACTGCCATCTGTTCCTTCTTGAGTGAACTGTACGTAGTCCTTCCTGGTGTCACCTTGCAAAGGAGAGGCAGGGAACTGCAGTTTAAGAATTGGTTTTGCCAAATATAGAGTAGGACTGCAGCCTGTCCCCTAAAAAGAACTTGACATACATCACCTGAAACACCACACAATAGACGGCCACCCATACTGTGGACCAGGTACGCAAAGGTACCTGTTGCGCACGTACGGTAGACCTCCAACCACTAGCAAGAGACACGACGAAGAGGCTAGACCACCCTTGTCAGTTAACCTACTCCATCCACCGCGTATAGTCCCGCCGGAAGGAGTGCCAGGCCTGAGGAGGGATCTACCCTTCTGGGCTACACTTAGCTAGGGGTATCGTTGCCTGCCACCCCAGTGCAGACGTGAACTGTGGTATCTTTCTCCTTGTAAATGCCATTCACCCACAGAAGGGGAAGTAAGTTGAGCGACAGGAAGGCAAATGCTGTCCTTGCCGAGAAACAAGCACTGCTTAACCAACCTTCCCCAGCATTCAGGTACTTGAATCCCCGGGAGCAAGCTCATGCTGTCCGTCAACTGTTGAGGCCTCACCTCTCAGTTCCTCTTCGTAAGTTGTTTGGCCCCTTATTGAAGACCCCCATAGCTGCTCATCCCGTCATCCGTTACCTCCATCTGGGCGTGCCCCTAGTACTGGGCATCTAACCCACCGACGACACCGGACCGTCTGTCAGCCACCGACAGCGGACCAGACGCCTGCCTGCATCTGCAGAGCCAGCCACTTGCCGGAGTCAACCAACAGACGCCGTCACAGTCAGCCAAGTGGGTCGAGGGACCCCCAACCATGATCCTCACTGACTAGCAGTCAACCCACGGCAGTAAGGCACGTCGGAGGTAAGCCAATGGTTCCACCAACATGAATAACAGCAAACCCAATCTAGCATATTCGTGCCGAGCAGGCAGCCTACCCGCCAGACTCTATTCAAGGGCACAATCAAGGCCAAGCGCCAAATACTGAAGACCCCGCCTCATTAAAGTCTGCAACCCTCCGCCCCGCCCTGCTCCCGAGCCTGTATGTCTGGCCTGACACAAACTAAAAACCTTGCAGACGCCGACGCGCTCCTGCCCCTAAGGCGGTCACGTGTCAAGTTTTTACTAATTGTACTCGTGAAGGAACAATGTCAAGAGAAATACATCAATAGTATCCCAGACAAGCAACATGTCTTTATCTCACACGATTTGCTATGCATTGATACATATTGTGTAATACCAATACTAAAATGAAAAACTCATTTTCAACACTCGCTAAGATTAACATAATGGAGCAACCAGTAATGGAGACTGAAAATGTGGTTTAACTGTGTAAAATGCTAGACACAGCCAAAACTAATCTCAAGGCATTGCACAGCATGGGACAAATCTGACGTCTGGGATGCTTGATTTATGTACTAGTTCAGAAATTAGATTATTAAACAAAGTTTGAAAAGTGCAGAGAATGGCATTATCCCTCTGCAGTTAAATTAATATGGTAGCCCTGCCCTCCACCATGTAATATCACACTGATGGAGTATTGTTCTGTTACAGTTTCCCAAGTTCTCACTGGACTGCTTCATCTTGTCTCTCTGCTCCGCTGCTGGCCAGCTCTTCATCTTCTTCACTATTGCGGTGTTTGGACCAGTTGTCTTCGTCATCATCATGACCGTCCGCCAGGTAGCGTGTTATAAGCACCAGTGTAAAATAGATAAAAGTAGGCAAAAATACTTTTGAAAAGCAGTTTCAAAAATTTGTATGCAATATAAAGTCGATACAGTAAACTCCTGATTTTCCGGGTTAATGACTGGCTAAGGATTCATNGGGGGGGGGGGGGGAATGTTTACTTTAGGCCTACAGGTTATGTAAACAAATGATATATTCATATAAGAATTCAATTTTTTGACAGCCAGTGTGTGGCAACGTCATAAATTATATTAACATCATCACATACACTCAATCCTTCATCAACTGATGTGTGAACAATTGCAAGAAAATTTTACATTGGTTATTTTGACAGCCTATATTTGCACAACAGACATCTGAGAAATATGCAGGCAGGAAGGAGATTTTAAACAAAATGTCTATATATTTTATTTTTTATTGTTACAAATCAGCTGTTATTAGTGTAACAAATAAAACTTGGTTCTAGAATAATGTGTAGGTGTTTAAACTAAATGGAACACTGTATGCGCTAGTTTAGCTTTGTTTGTCTCTTCTTCATAGGCCGTAGCAAGTGCTTGCTGCTAACGTTGCCACGTGCATGCTTCATATTAACTGAAGAGGTTGCACATCTATCGCAGAGCATTTTTCAAATTCAAATATTTCTACATTAATTTGACGTAATATATTTCAAACCTTACTTGTTCTAAGCTCGCACGAGGGGAAAAATTTACTTTTGCGACACAGCAACACAATAGGCGACTTGTGCTGCCATCTGTTGGCCAGTTTATAAACAGTAATGGAACTAAAGTAGAAGTGAAACATATGTCATGTCTACCCCAAAAAGAGCTGAGTGCAGCGAAGAATTCTGTGTTGAATTTGAAGCGCCATTTGCTGGATAGTGACAATAGGCAGTGGTGGATTTACCAGTAGGCTGGAGCCTAGGGCGGCAAATTTAGGGCCAATTTTTTTTATGTCTGTTCAGAAATTTAAAAGATTCAAATTTATATACCTAAATGTTATTAAGTCCACACAAACAATTCAACATGTAATATGTTTCACCACTTAGATAAATGTTTTTACAATTTGCGTAGTCGCGTTTGGTTGCGACGCGGGAACGAGTGACATGACTAAGTGTGGCTAAGTGTGTCTGGCCGAATTGACTGCACGAGCGCAGCGTAGGAGCCGAAGCGGGGTCGTGCTGTTGTAGGTATACGCCGCGTGCTGGCTAAGAGTTCCAGAGAGATAGATATAAAGCGGCGGCCGGCGATACATACGGGCAAGTCCCGTCCCGTATTTACTTTTTCTGGTTGTGTGCTGTAATTTTTCAGAGTGTTTTGTATGTATAATTTCATAGCATAATATCACCGGTGTGTAGAAACTCATAGTAGGTAAGTAATCATAATATATTACAATAAATCATCCGTAACAAATCAGTAAGACGTCATTTAACTTGATAAATAGCTGCTTCGGAATCTATGCAAAGAAATTTCGATTTTTTTGTTATATCATACTTAAATAAATTTATTGTACTTATGTTGGGTAATTATTCAATGTCTGAAGTCTGAACATAGATGTACGAGAAATTAAACTCCCAATGTAATATTTTTTATTTCAGTTCTTGGAATCCAAGAAATTGTTGGAATGAGTGATGGGAGAAAGCAACTTAGTGGAGCTGAGTATAAAAAGAAGGTCAAAATGAAAAAAGAAGAACAAGAACAGATTATCCGTAAAACGATAAAAATTGACAGTTTTTTTAAAAGTGGAAGTGGAAGTAGTGTTGAAAGACCAGGAACTTCAACAACATGCACTGACACAATACAATCTGGAAAAGATGAAACGGATTTGAACTCTGCGGCCCAACAACAACAGTCATCTGTTCAACCATCAAGTTTTGAGAAAAGGGATATTTATGTTTTTGACGTAGAGGCGGTAGAGGAATCATCAATAAGTATAACAATTGAAGATGCGTATCAGAATCAGATGTTAAGTAATGACCAAGTGCAAACAATAGTAAATCTAAACAAAGATCCAGCTTTATGGGAAATCAACGATACCTTAAGGGAGATTATCGCAAGGTACGGCTTCGATCAAAACAAGTCCTGTGACTTCTCTAAAAGTGAAAAAATATATGCAGGTAAACGTAGTTTCTTGCCAGTGAGAATCTTCCAAAGAAAAATGAAAAATAATGAAGTGAATGACCGAAATTGGCTGGTTTATTCTGAAAGTGTAAAAGATCTGTATATTGCGGGCCGTGTTTCGCATTCGGTCCATTGGAGAATAAGTATTAGTTTGGGAACGAAGGATTTAATTACTGGAAAAATGCAGAACACCGAGTAGCTCAGCATGAAAACTCTGCGCATCATAAATCTTGTATCCTTAGTTTGAAAGTTATAAGTGAGATTGATGGCCGACTCGATAATTTACTGCATGTCCAGATTGATGAAGAAATTACTTATTGGAGAAACGTTCTGAAGAGGGTTGTTGCCGTAGTGAAGCGACTGTGTTCAAGAGGCCTCGCTTTCAGAGGAAAAAATGAAAAGTTCGGTGATCCGCATAACGGAAATTATTGTATGATTTTGGAACTGTTAGCTGAATTCGATCCTTTTTTAGCCAGTCATATTGAACGATTTGGGAATCAAGGATCTGGAAGTACCAGTTACTTATCAAAGACCGTTTGCGATGAGTTTATTCTCTTGATGGGTCATAAAGTCTTAAAACACATTGGAGACGAGATAAGAAGGGCGAAATATTTTTCCTTAATCATCGATTCAACACCAGATATAGCACATGTGGACCAACTTACCCTCGTCATTAGATACGTTTTGGAAACAGGCGAACCGTGTGAAAGATTTCTCAAGTTTTTGCCCTCAGTGGGACATAAAGCTGAAGAAATGTTTTCTGCCATTATTTCGGAACTCAAAACACTGGGCATAAATATTGAATACTGCCGTGGACAATCATATGATAATGCTGCGAACATGTCTGGTGTGTACAATGGCTTACAGGCTCAAATTCAAAGCCAAGCACCTTTTGCTTTTTTCGTTCCTTGCTCAGCCCACTCTTTAAATTTAGTGGCAACTGCGGCTGCTGAATCTTGCACAGAAGCTTGTCGCTTCTTCATGTTACTTCAAGATATCTACATTTTTTTGTAAGTTCTACACAGCGCTGGCAAAAATTAATGACTGAAATCGGGAAAGGGAAAACGCTAAAGAGAGTAAATCTGACACGTTGGTCAGCTAGAGAGGACGCATGTAGAAGTTTGAGAGATTGTTGGCACGAAGTCCTTAAAACTTTGGAATCAATCAAGGATGATTGTACCGAAAAGCCTGTAACGCGAAACGAAGCGACGGGAATACTTTTGAATTTAGAAAAACTGGAAACGGCGGTAATGGTTGTTGTGTGGAATGTTTTTTTGGAAAGAATAAACAAAGTGAATGTTCAAATTCAGGCTTCTACCGTAGATTTGATCACTGTTGCCGATCTTTACGAATCTCTTTGCAAATTTTTCGTAGCTGAACGAGAAAATTTTAAGTGTTTCGAACAAAAGGCGATGGAATGAAGCGTGTCGAAGCAGTATACAAAAGACATGGGAAAAAGACAACCGAAAAGGAAAAAAAATTATGATGAAACACCCGATGAAGAAATGAGAATGACTGCGAGTGATACTTTCAGGGTTAACACATTTCTCGTCCTCATTTATGGACTCTTATCCGAATTAGAAAAACGGCAGGAGGCCTACAACAGGTTCAATGAAATGTTTTCATTTCAGACCAAAATGAGTGAATTGTCATCATCAACCCTTACGAAAAATGCCCTTTTCTTGGAAGAAATGTATCCTAATGATTTAGAGACTGACTTAGTTCAAGAATGCATACATTTTAAATGCCACCTTTCTTTTGAAACAATTTTGGTAAAACCAGATTCTGGATTATTGAAAAGTCTATCTTCGTTCCTGCGAAAACAGAATTTGCAAAACGTTTATCCAAACTTGGATGTAGCAGTTCGCATGGCTCTATGTACACCAGCGACAAATTGTTGGGGTGAGAGTGACTTTTCTTGCTTAAAATGGGTAAAAAATTATCTAATATTTACCTTAAGCCAAGAAAAGCTAAACGCCTTAGCTCTTTTGTGAATAAAGTCAGAACTAATGAACAAGATTTCATACGACGACATAATTGATGATTTTGCCAATAGAAAATCCTGCAAAAAGGTATTGTAAAACTTTCATAACTTAATTCATTGAATTTCATCGACATCATCAGCCGGATTGTTACCAGATAATTGATTATATTGTTTTTAAACTGTAAGTAAGCGCAATAAAAATTATTTAATTACGTTTACCGAATGCACATTATTGTGTAAGTAGTATTGAGGCATACCTTACCCCGCCTTGTTAGTAGTACATGATTGAGCTTTTATTAGCTCAGAAATATACCCAAAAAATATTTCTTGTGCAATCGTAACTAAATCGTTGGGTTGCAAAAATAATCTAGAAACTGACACATTGATACCCTAGTTTACAATCATACTAATTACGGGAAAAAGGTGGTGTAATTAGGACGATAGTGCACAAATCATAAAGTTACAATTTAATTGACAAAAAAATTGTCATTAATATGATTGTGAACTAGGGTATCCAATTGTAGAGGTCAGTAGGGGCGGCAAAATTTGAATAGCCTACTGGCGGCAAATGTGTAAATCCGCCACTGACAATAGGCAACATGCAAATTTCGCAAATATAGTTGAAAATCATACAAACACATTTGTACATGCATATGAAAATAAAAATGTGCCGTTTGTTGCATAAAAATCGGTTTTGACAAAGTTGTTTTAGTATTGAAACATTAACTTTCGCGACCTCTGTCACGTGAATGCGGAACGCTCTCTCATTGGTTTGACGTCACTAGTTGTACGCCGGCGGCCGGCCTGGGCACATTGCAAACACGCAGTACTAAAGTGGAAGACAAAATATTTTTAGAGGTAAGCGTACATATTAATTATTTTTATTATTATATATGTGTTAGGCTGATTAAATGTTAGGTTTTGTTTATGCTGCAAGCTTGCCTCCATGGATAAAATTCAGTAAACGCAAATGGTGGCTACTATTGCTTTGTTGTATACATGTTTCGTAAACAATTGTGCAAAACGTGCCTAATTTTTCTTTAGAAATAAACACAGCCAGTTGGGTACTTTAGTAAAAACCAATTTAAAAATAGTGATTACTTTAATAAAACCAAATAGTGAGTTAAGCCACTCCAATTATGGCAAGTTGAAAACAGCATCATCTTAGATTCTTAGGGCAAAATATAGGTTATAATATTGGTGATTTAAACAAGAATTGCGCACAATTCCGATAATTACGATATCGGCCAGTTCCGATATATCGGTACCGTTATCGGCTCAGCCCTAGTTTGTACATTTTATTAAGGTACGTATTATTATCATATGTGTTTATGTTTACAATTGCTAAGATTCAAGGTTTGAAATTGAAATATGGAATAGGAATTACGTTCACAAGATTAACAAAATTGTAATAAAGGTGACTGCAGTGAGCGCACTGTTTTCGCGCGCTGTGCTTGATGTCTGTGATAAACCACTACATTATTTAGAAATAAAAGTAGTGTTGTGTTGAGAAAGAAGGTTACAAATATTTCCGGATTCTAAACCACGTTTCAGTATTCATAAAACACTTTTTTCGATTTAGAAATGTCAGCTAATGAGTAGTATGGTCACAGTAGGCTTCAAGTTAGCACGCTAGTCACTACCCGACACCACACGACTTAGCTGTGGGCTGGTGGTGGACAGAACGCTGCGCTGCCGGCTGGCAAACCTGTATTGCCACGTTCCACCTCGTTTCTTAACACTATATTGAGGCCTCAAATATAGTGTTTCGAAACGAGAGAATTATTATAAAATAACTTGCTTATCTTATTGTCTCTTATGCTTTGTGTGCCTAACATACCTTTTATTATTCTGACGTCATGATAGCTGTGTCTACACTTTCCTTTTAAACTGTAAAAACTGTACACACATGCTGAAAATATAGATATTGACGCTACTAGGCCACCTGAGTTATTCAGGGTGGTGGCTAGTAGGGTACATAGTTAATTTACTTTGGTGCAGACTAAGGGCACCTGTGGTTGTTGCGTTAGAGGTAAACAAATACTCTTATTCTCAGTTTAACACACCAGTATTTTATTTGTCTGAAGGTAACATAGGTATTTACACACACTGGCGAGACTGAGCCCCCCTACAAGTCGTAGGCCTGCAAGGGCTGGTGGGCTGAATACTATGCGTCGGGGAAGGTTGTTGAAGGGAGACGTTTCTCTACTTATCTGTGACTGTTGCTTTTGGTGGGTTGTCTTCATTGGTAGCTGAGGCATGGACAGTTGGGTGGCCCATTGTCAGGCCCTCGGACTGGCTCTCGTTGGCGTGCTGTACTCAGCTGGCTTCTTCCTGCGGCTTTGACTGACTCTCTCGGAAGTGCGGGATTGGTTTCCCGGGACTTGTGCTTTCTCTACGACCTCGGCTGGCGTTACTTATAGGAGAGCGCGCCTCCTTGTCTCCGTCGACGTCCACAGCGATCCGGCTCGCGTTTCTGACTTCCCCACCTCGGAAACTACCACTACATTTTTGGAAATGAACTCACAAGTTCTCGGCACTTCTACTGGGTTTGTCTCGGAAATTTACACATGAAGTTTCGGCTGTTCCTGGGTTCTCTCCCCGGTGACGTCACTATTGACTGACTGACTGACTGACGTCGCCATCCGGTGAACGACTACGTCTTCTCGGGGAATGGCGCCTCTCGGTATGGGGCTGCCACTCGTTTCCGGGAATTTACTCATATTCTCGGCACTGTTCCCGTCACACGACTGACTACTCTCGGGTCTGCTTCGCCTCCCGTTTCAGCGGAACACCTAACTCGTCTTGCGGCTGTGCCGCCGAACAACTCCCGTCTCGGCTGGCGATAATTGACTCTGCCGGGATCCGAATCCGGCCTCAACTGCCTCACCCGACTACCGCCTCTCTGCGTGTGATATGTCTGCCTGACTGACTGACGCTGGTCCGACGCCTCTCGACGCCTCTGAACGACTCCGAACAACTGATCTGAACAACTAATCCTCTGTCTTGGCTGCCTCGTGAATTTAACCCGTCTCCCGCTATATTGAAGTTAGCAGTCAGCTGTTTCTCGCAAGAGAAATCAGGAAATCCTCTGTGTACCTCACACTTTTTTGTGTAGGATTTAGTGTCTCGTCAGCTGCTTGTACGCTCCAACTAGGGTGGTGGGACGGTGTGGTAGCACATTTCGGGGATTCCTGTGAGCTGTGTGTGCATTAATTCCTCTGATTCCTTCGTTGAGGGCTTATGTCAGCTATTTCTAGGGACTTACCCTTTTTCTCTCAACTTCGGTTCTTCCCCGTGTGCCCTTATACGTCGGGGCAGCCCCGAGGATATTCCTCTCAGGGTGTGAATACAGCGCAATGCCTATCCCATGTACCTGTCATGCGTCAATATGGTAGTTTGAGAAACACTTAATACCTGGGTTGAGATTAAATACAGCTAAGAAAATCTGTAATAATAGCTTAAGAACTTGTTTTATTCTCAAAAGTGGTTTTCTTTCTGTTTATTTAAGGGAAAATGTTATAAAAGTAACACAGTTTACTTGCATAAAACGCCTAGGCTATTTAGTGTCAATTTTGTGGACCTAGTCTCGTAATTTTTTGTAATGTCCATCTCAGTAACTTAGAAAAAAAGGAGAAGGGTAAATATGAAATTAAGATCATCCTTGGTAAACATTTCTAAAAACATAAATTTTAGTGTTTTGAAAGTAAAAATTAAGTTGCTATTTAACTTAAATTGTTAGACTTATGAAAGCTAACTGGAGACAAATCAAAACAACTTAAATTTATTATAAATTGATATGTTTGAAAAATACTTTATAATATAAACCAAACTTTTTGCAAGAGGGACTCTGAGCCCCACCCAAATAATTTAATGTTTAATTTTCATGGCTTGACATTGTGACATGTTATTATTTAAGCATACAATGTGAATATAGCCTAAATATGATAGCTGTGCTCTTGAAACGAACGTTAGAAGTTATATTAAATTAATAAAAATATATCTATACCAAATTCCATCCGTTAGGCCTAACTGCAAATGTATAAACTTACAAAATGTAAAATTTACATTGTGTGGCTAAATTTTTTGTAAACATATTTATATGCCTGTATTATTATTATTATTATTATTATTATTAAGTACTTTAACATATTTTTTATGCTCACGTCTACATCACATACCAATTGCTAAACGCGTTGTATGTATGTATTAAAGAATACCATAGTACCGTAATGAAGGCTAGGTTCAGATGTAAATAGTAGATATTAAGAAGTTCAGTGTTAAAACTACCTACATAAGGGAAACACAAACACCTTAAATATAATTATGTACATCAAAATGGTCTTTGCACACAAAAAAAACTGATTTTGGCAAAACATCTTAAATGTCTCGCCTAACTGCGTTAAACCACATCTTCCGGTTTGTTTCATTTTTTGTAACTAGTGCACATTTTATCAGGTGTTTTGCGAGATGTACTAGTACATTGCGGTACAATAAACCATTTCAATGATTTTGGTATACTTCACTGCTTATTTTCTCTTTTCATTACTTCAAACAATTTCTACTTAACCAAGTAAACAAACGCGGCGGCCGAGGTTATATTTGATTTGTGACGTGACTGAGTGAGCAGGCGCAACAGGCCTATTTTGGGGTGCGTTTCAAACATAAAACTTTCATTCAATCATAACTTTTTTAAAACTAATTTTTAAACTATAATACTTAATTACATTTCTAACACACAAATGAATGAAAACCAAGTGCCAGCAAAAAATGTGCCTGTTGCGTATTATTATGAAAGCACGGACTACATTTGCAATAGTGTGCGCACAGCACAGAATGTGTCATTATCACATAATTCTTATTTTGTATTTTTCATGCAGGTCTATGGCCAGTTTTTATTTCAATAGTTGGCACATTTTAAATATTAATGTTGTGTATTCATGTAATTATGAAAATATGCCAAAAGTTTAATTATATGAATATTCTACAAAATGTGTTTGTGTTGTAAATTTTGTTCATTTTTACAATTGGCTCTTTTGTGTTTACATGCCCATGAAACTGAAATTTCCTGGTGGAGAATCCTTTGCAATATTTCATAAAAATATGTTGGTTAGATTTTTACTCCTGCTATTGAAAACATGAATGTGACAAATATAATCAATTTAAACAACCATTTGCAGCATAGTTACAGTTTTCATTTATGGGAAGTAATGTAATTAATTCAACAAATTGTTGCATTTTTAATGTTTTTTACATTGTGTTGTTTAATTTTGAGAGAAATTGAAATGCATTAAAAAATATATTTTATAATTTACCAAATTGAATGTTAAAATTTTGTTTTGTAAAAAAAACCTGAATATGAGTAAAGGGAATATTTGGGCATTGCAAAATTACTGGTTATTGCAGTTTTTAAAAATCAAATTCTTGACCGTGAACTTAGGAACTAGTTTGTTTTTATTTTTATGAACTTGGAACCGGAACTAGTTCCATTTTTACTTTGAAGTTGAACTGGAACTAGTCTTTTTAGTTAGGTACTATCCGAACTGTGGTCAGATTTTGGTTGGATGCCACGTGATAGTAATTNACTGGAACTAGTCTTTTTAGTTAGGTACTATCCGAACTGTGGTCAGATTTTGGTTGGATGCCACGTGATAGTAATTTAAAATGAGTGCAACAGTATACAATTCCGCCTGTTAAGTTCATGTTGTGATCCAGTGTTCGTTAGCCAAAAACAATAGTGCAGCTGAGATCCACAGGCAAATCTGTGAAGTTTATGGGCCAAATGTTGTGAGTGANACTGGAACTAGTCTTTTTAGTTAGGTACTATCCGAACTGTGGTCAGATTTTGGTTGGATGCCACGTGATAGTAATTAAAAATGAGTGCAACAGTATACAATTCCGCCTGTTAAGTTCATGCTGTGATCCAGTGTTCGTTAGCCAAAAACAATAGTGCAGCTGAGATCCACAGGCAAATCTGTGAAGTTTATGGGCCAAATGTTGTGAGTGACAGTATTGTTAGGCAGTCGTGTTGGTTGTTTCGAAAAGGGCTAAGAAATATTCATGGTTCACCCACTATAGTGACAGACAGTTTGGTGGGAAAAGAAATGGCTTGCATGATAACTGTTAACAGGTAATGATGAACTCAGAAACAAAGTGAATCAATGGTCCAGAACATGGGCTGCAGACTTCTTTGACAGTGGATAAGGAAACTGGTGATACTCTACCAGGAGTGTATGAAAGTTAAAGATGACTATACAGAATGTATCAGTACAGCGGTTACAAACTTTCAGGAGTACACCTAGACAATCGGAAATCACATAGCAATGCATGGTCGGAAACGTTTTCCTGGCGCGGTAGTGACTACACAAAACACAAGAAAGGAAGGACGAACATGAACCTTGATTTCTTCTTCTGGGGTTATGTCAAGGCACTGGTGTNGTGAGGCCTGCATCATGGCCCAGGGTCGTCATTTTGAACACCTTCTTTTATTTTTGCTATACTAAGAAATAATAAACATGTTTTCTCACCCTGTTCGTGTCCTTCCTTTCTTGTGTTTTGTGTCGTCACTACCGCGCCAGGAAAACGTTTCCGACCATGCATTGCTATGTGATTTCCGATTGTCTAGGTGTACTCTATCTCTCCTGAAAGTTTGTAACTGCTGTACAGATACACCCTGAATAGAAAAATATAGTAAATACTTAAATATCTTTTTAGTTATAATAAATCATATTTACTTTATACAGTTTTCTTCTAATTTCAAAATTTACTTTACTTTAATAATATGCCTCATATTTTGATGTCTTATATTTCACTTGGTGGGAGTGTCGGTACTACATGGTCACATGTGGCCGTGAAAAGATACACTAGGGACCAGGGCCAGATTTACCACTAGGCCCCGGCCTAGGAGCGCACAATGCCAGGGGGCGGGCATGCTAAAAAAAAAATATTTGTTTAATTTTTATATGTCAATAATGTATAATGAATACATGCATTTATGTGTTGATAGTTATCAAAGAGATTAAACTTATTTCCAATACCTTGTTGGGCTATTTCATTTACTTAATACACCCAAAATACATCAATTTGATTCTCAAATTATTTTCATAAGTGATGTTATTATGCGATAAAATTAAAATTGTCATCATAAAGATTATTTTCTTGAAGAAAATTGTTGGACCCCCCCCATGGTATGAAGAGGGGGCGGCAAAAACTCTTGGGCCTAGGAGCGTCCAAACTTTAAATTCGGCCCTACAAGGAACAAGATAGAAGATAAGTAGGGCTTTCAGACCCAGTGAGTCTTGCTCTTCATGTGGTAGTGTGACATCATGACAGTGCTGAGTGGAGTTGTGTCTGTGTACAGGGGTTGGCCATTCTGCTGTCCTGCCTCATCTACCAGCACCATATTTCAGCTCCAGGGGTGGTGGGTGTGGCCACAGTATTTGTGTCTGTGTTCCTGCGCATCTACTGCAGCCAGCGCCTCAAGGCCATGAAGAGCCGTCACTCCCAGGCCCCACTCATACCCAGCAAGGTGTGAGCATGGCGTCATATTACCTCCACACCATCACCACTCCCATGCTCAAATGCCTTTACATGGATGCATCAGTTATACTTTTCTGTATGATTCTGGGGTGAGCTCTGGTCCTTAGCAATCAGTTCTTACATCTTTTCTGCTTTAAAAAAAAAAATTGTAATGTGTACTTTTAGTATGAATTTTATTCGGGTTTACCATGTTTACTTGCATAATTCGCACCTCTCTGTAATGACTGCAGCAAACTTTACAGGAAGTGATGCTCTCTTAGTCACCCATGGAAGAAATTAGAAATTCAAAGTTTCTGTATTCAGCTATTTTTGCTAACAATTGCTAACTGGTTTTGGTACCAATCATGAAAGGTAGCTGCATAAACATTGTATGTACATGCAGTAAATTAAATGACTTAAGCATAATTAATTTTTTGTCTGGCGTACTAATACAGAATGATTGTACACATTTCACGGTATTCCAGTTTACTAAATTCATTTCATCATTTCTTGCTATGATAATTATTCATTACGAGCTAGTAAAGCAGTGAAGGGAAGCCAAGAAAGAAAGGATTACAATATAATATTTGTGGTTTCTCACTCAGGGTGGTGCTAGTAATGACATGTCACTCTGTGGCACAGTGCTCATATTTTCAATTATGTTTTTGTTCCTTTTTGTGGCCAATAGTGGATTGAGCTGAATTTAAACATGTGTGTGGCTTGTAGTATGCTGGACAATGATGCAGTTGCACAGTTCATCACCACAGTGAATATGTATCTGGCCAAGTCATCAGATAATGTACACACATGCCATTTTTGTGTGTAAAAGCTTTTGTTGCAGTAATATAATATACAGTTGTTTTTACATCTTGTTGGCAGCGAGATTTCAATGTCCTAAGTTGGAACCTCTTCTCCCTCCCTTTCCCCACTATTTAATGATATAATCCTTGCATTAAAGTTTTTGGCTAGAATTGTAGTAAGATATTTGTGGGGGTTATGCAAGTGACAATGCTAATTATCTTTATGATATGGAAAAATTTTGTTCGGGGCTTCACCATACTGTTCATAACAGAACTAATGTTTTAATTTAAATTAATAAAAACGTTTGCTCTGTTAGAAACAGTTATTTAATCCTAAAATCTAGTGGATCTATTGATCATAAACAATTCATGCTTGACCTTAAAGGCCAAGTATAGTAACAAACAGGAACTTGAAAAACTTTCATTGAAAAATCTTGTGCTTAAATGTAACTATTGATGGGGAGGACACTGTTGTATTTTGTAGTTTGTAATGTTTGCCTTAGATTGTTGAAAACTTAAAAAAAATGAAGGTGTGCATTAACTGAACTTATTTAGAATAAAACTTTCATATACTGTGATATAAAACTGTGAGCATATGCAAAACCATACGTGTTTCTTGTAGAAGTTTTATTTAGATGCAGCTTTAACTTATTACATGACAGAAAAAATAAGGAAAGTTTGAGGGAGGTCTACAAAAGAAGACGGCACAGAGAATGGATGCAGAATGATGGCTTTTGTTTGCTGTGACTGCAATCCTGTGTGTGCTGTCTGCTTTCCTTTGCCATATTTATTGCTGTCCCATGTTTCCCTGAAAACTGTGTTTTAATCAACTATGGTTATGTTGTGGATGTGTCTCGGTTGGAGCATGAAGAGGTACTGCTTACACTTATTCCCAGTGTCTGTCTGATGGTCTGGGGAGCCTACATCGGTAGCATAAAAACCAGGCAGTGAATGAGCCTAAGATGCAGCACCCAATTAGACTGTTAACAGTTGTACATAAAATAAAACCATATTCATCCACAAAACAGTATTTTAAAAGATAGAAATGTTCAGGTGAAAATTATTCCTTACAACTGCATATATGAACACTGATTACTGTCAGAATACAGATATTACTTTTATTGTAAAACTTATCTTTTTGTATGTAACAAAATAGCTTGAGCTCAAGCTCGACTTGGTCAGGAACATTTCAGTAGACTTTCTTTGGCTTAGCTCGAACTAAAAGTCAGAGACTCGTAGACCACTAGTATCATTACATTTGCTACACTGACTTTATACATTGTTAATCAATGTAGCAGTCACAAAGTTGGAAGTTACTGTTGCTGCAGTTCTGTGCCATCAAATAGCTTGGAAGGAGCCACTGTCTTGAACATAGACACATTCACACATTGCTGTTATTTAAAAGTTTAGATATAGAGGAATTGAACCATGAACTGTATTGTTATTAGTTATGTTATTTTTAATAATGTGTACATACTTGGCTGAAGCCAAATTTTAATGTGTGTATGCAAGTCCTGTGTTTATTGGTGATCTGCATGATATGAATCTCTACTTTTGAGTATGATTATAAAGTTATCGTGTTGTAAAATACAAAATGTTTGTGTGTGTGCGCGCACGCACGCATGTGGGTGCATGTGTGTGGTTGCGTGTTGCAGAGGGAACTAATCTGTATAAATAATTCATGTAGTATTACAGTTTACATACCTGTAGTAAAATATATGCTTTATGCTATATGCATATCAGTAGGGAAGAGCATAGGCACAGGTTGGTGAAACATAAGGTGGGTAGTTTGTAGTTGTGATCTGCTGCTGAAAATATACAAACCTTCAGAGGCTTCAGCTCATTTCAATTTCCAGTGTAGAGAGGTGCTCGTGGTGGCCATGTGGCTACATTGGGGTGATTCTGTGCCTGCTGACGTAATGTATCAAAGTTCGTGACTTAGTCGTATGTAGCCAAGCCCTTCATGGGCTACTCTTTTTGCACTAATTTTACTCAAACATGAAAACTTATTCTTTTTCAGTCTGACTGTAACTTTCATACACTAGATTAAATTCCTAACTCGCTTAAGAGGTGTACAAAATTTGGAAATACCAAATTTAATTTCTATAATAGCTGCCCAGGTGGTGGTCTTTTTTCTGAGACCTGTAGATTTGTGAAATGCAGTTTACTTTCCACCACAAGAATCATAGCTCAACTATCAGTGTTCCAGGAGCTAGTGTGAACATATTAATCTTCAATATTTAAGATTCAGCAGGAAGTACAGTAAAATCTTGGTATAAAGTAATTTGTTTTAAAATACAAGTACTTCTTTCAAATCTCAGCTGATGTAATATCATTAAATACATGTTCATTATAAAGTACGCTAGTTTTCAATATTAAGTGTGACTCGTGCTGGCTGCAGGCTCTTGCCAGACCCCTAAACAGGGTTGGCCATTTACAGGGCACAAAATCAGGCTTTGCAAGGTGAGGCCTCCAGGTGACTGAAGTAAGAGCGTTCACTGGCCTACCTCTGGCACTCTTCACCCAGGGCTGTCGTGGGCTCTGGTCCTGAAGTGCTGACTCAGGTCCTGGGCATTGCGCAAATGCTTGGGCGGTCACACAGGCCTCATCCCACGGTGGGTGTGGTGTCTGGCCAGAGGCGGGGCTGCGGGTGTCCACCAGGGTTGCTGGTGCTGGTGGTGCTGGGTGGACGGTTGGCTCCACCTCCACTCGGGTGAGTTGAACTGCCAGATGAACGGCTCCGAGAACCCTAAAGAGTGTTCCAAAGAGGTTAGTGGGGAGGACTTCAAAGTGAGGCATCATCAAATCATCAGGTGGCTTGAGCTCGAGCTCGATCTCGATCTCGAGGAGAGTGGAGTGTCAAGCAGCTGGAGGCTGGTGTGGGTTGTTTCCTTGATATATGACGAGCAGCAAGGACGGCAACTGTCCTGTGTTCCACCGTCCTTGTGTGCGGCTGAACAGCATGTATAGGAAGGGTTCTACAGTTCTCCCCTCAATGAAGCACCAGGCAACAGAACCCTGGCTAGAAGTGTTTCCAGGGGTGCTTAAGTCAGGCCTGTCACCTCTTCCGGTGGGTCTATACACTCTGGGAAGAGTGGATTAGCTGACTTTTGTAACTTAGGCACTTTGTCGTGTCTTGCTAGTAGGGGACTCAATCGTACTGTGCATGCAGGACGTTGTGGGCTTTTGTCCACAGTATGGGTGGCCTGAGAATATGTTGTCTCTTTGATGTACATGTAATCCTAGTTAGGGCTAGCTAGCAGTCCTACTCTAGAATCAAAAACTGGATGTAAATACAGCAGTCCGTTGCCGCTAGCTTGCAGTCCTACTCTAGAATTGAAAACTGTATGTAAACACAGCAGTTCCTTGCTGCTCCCTTGTGGGATGGCACTTATCAGGATGGGTGAGGTACACAGCTCGCTCTAGACGAAGAAAGTTGTGTCGCCTTGCTGTGTGACCCCATCACGTACCTGCTACAATATGAGCAAAGGTGGACATTAATCTGGTTCATGTCTGGTTTGAGCAAAACCCCGGTTTGAAAATTGTAGGTGCTTGACCATGCGCTAGGTGAGGAAATAATACTCTTGTGCAGGAGTGGGCAAAGTATATTTTAAGCAGTAATTATCTGTAAAGTGATAAGGACAGTTATATAAACAAGTAATTGTAGTTTGTTACTTGCAGATTGAAACACACACAAATCTTTGGAGATTTTTTTGTATGGTTACTGCAATGCAACACATCACTGGCTGGAATAGCTTTCTTAGATTGATAATGATGGCTTTCTTCAGTTAGCAGACAATGAACTTGGCAGCCAGGGGAAAGACTGGGATTCAACTGGAAATTCAAATGCTTTAAATGTAGCTGTATGAAGCAAAACAAAATTCTTATGAAATAATTTTTTGTATAAGTTGTCAGCCATTAGTTATTTGAAACTCATCACAAGCACAAAATTTAGAAGTAGACTGCTTAAAAACATAATTAATTTTCTAAAAAAACCGTTAATTATTTTTATTGCTTTAATTTTTGCTGCCACATCAAAATAGTACTTAATTTGTACAAAACTCATAATTTTGTTAGATTCACCAGTTTGCAACCAAATCAAGTAGGGAAGAGGTTTTGAAATGTGTGAAGGTGACCTGGTAACCCTATTCATTTCCAACTTCTTAAACATCTCAATCATGTCATGAAAAAAATACCCCTATTATCAATGATCTGAATTCCACGAGACCATAGCATCTTCAAGTAATGCATATGTTTTTCATGTGAACCTGCACTAAGTGCATTTTGGAGGCTCTCCCACCAATCTGCTGTTGGTCATGATGTTAGTCAGCTTCAGGATCATCACCTTTAAAGCACTTGATATGACAATATTCCAAATACAAAGAAATGTTTCCTGAATGTGTTTGTAAGCTACAGTATTGTTATTACAGTATGTCTGAAATTTTATTTGAGTTGTGGCCATGAACTGAACAAATACAGTCGGGACCTGATTTAACGAGGGCAGCAATTTTGAGGCCATTCTCACAAATGGTTAACAAATTGCAATAATTGATGGAAATAGAAAAGTTCTGGGAAGAAATTGCAATGAATATTGATTAAAATTATGTTTGCTAGTCCATGGTAATAAAATCTAAGAGTTTGTCGCGTACCGGTTTAGGGATTATAGCACAATATTGGCTCACATCCATCACCCCCTCAC
>NQII01000469.1:68699-161426 GCA_002778355.1 Clitarchus hookeri | reverse complement strand
TAATAGTCTACCTCATTACAATACCCACAACCTCCACGCACTTTATAGTCGGTGCCTGGGGGACATTAACTCTGACCATATAAGCCACCATGTCTTCCACAGTGGCGGTACATGAGTCGTCGTTAAGTTGTAATGTCATTACTCTTAATTGGTGAGCCACAATATGAAAAATAATAGTAACCAGCAAATATCTGTCAAAAAATGTGGCAGTGGTAATTTGGCTTGTCTTGTTGAAGGTCTGCCTGCCCTGCACGCGCACGACATATGACGTCACAAAGGTATGCTTTGTTCTACACCCACCTCTCTTACCACAACTCTCTCCACCTAGTTATCTCTTGTAAAAACAGTGCACAGTTCAGTGTCGTGAACTTGGCAACAAGGCTAACCAATAACAGGACGAGTTACACAACCCACCTCACCGCTCCCTCAACAAGTTTAGTCTCGTGATCACTTTGCCATGTTAGTTATAGTGCGCACTGAGTTTGCTTTCAGATGTGTTTTGTGGTATTGGTGGTTTTAATTTTAGCTTCTCTTTTTGGTTTTTGAGTTTGGATTGCATTTGAAATTGACTATATTGATTGTTGATGACCTACTTACGCCATGTCTATTGGATTACAATTTTCTTTTTACTCATTCTGATTTCTATCTTATGCTTTTGACTTATTGACAACCCATTCATGCAAGATATATGCACACTTGTGTGTTTACAATTTATGATACAGAAAATACAGCCTAAAATTCTTGTAAAATCCCCTCCCCCTGTCGTCAGCATGTTCGTATGTGGTATTTATGTGTGTATGTATATATATCTAACAAAACCACTGATTTTTCAGCGGGAAGCTACTTGAAATGGAATTCGTGCTTGCCGAAAATTTCACAGAGCTCTGTTAAAACTTTTTTGGCATCAATGGGAACCGCTGATTTTTCTGTGAGAAGCAACTGAAAATAGAATTTAAACTTGCTGGAAATTACACTGCACGCTGTTTAAATTTAATTTTTGGCATCAATGAGTATAGTTGTACATAACTTCCACTGGTATTATTTTATTCTAAAGAAGTCTGAATACTGAAATTAATGTGTCTATTTGTTATAAAACTGCAGATTTTTTTCCACAAGAAGCTACTGAAAATGGACTTTACACTCNGAAATTAATGTGTCTATTTGTTATAAAACTGCAGATTTTTTTCCACAAGAAGCTACTGAAAATGGACTTTACACTCATTAAGTGATTTGGTGCCCGGTGTTCACATTGGGGTCAAGGGGAGATCTTGTATATTGTTCTGGGGTATACTTTCATTCAGAAGACCTGTCTTTTGAAATAAACTAATACATTCTGCTGGGTATATTTGGAAGTTTGGAACACAGGGGGTAACTTGGGACAAATAAAAGGACATTTTATTTGAACACATGGCAGCCATGAAGTAGAACTATGCATTTTCATAGAGTTGTTTGCTGGCAGTAATGTTTGTGCATGTTGTTTTATTATAGTCAGAGCTGTTACATGTGCAAAAAAANCATAGAGTTGTTTGCTGGCAGTAATGTTTGTGCATGTTGTTTTATTATAGTCAGAGCTGTTACATGTGCAAAAAAAATCACTTTTAAGGTGTCCCAAGTTACCCCTAGTGTCCCAAGTATACCCAGTTAATGGTATTTAATTTAANAAAAAAAATCACTTTTAAGGTGTCCCAAGTTACCCCTAGTGTCCCAAGTATACCCAGTTAATGGTATTTAATTTAAAAAAAACTGCAATTTTTGCACCAGAGATGATTAAAACTGACTTAATGTGGAAAATGCACTTCTCTAATACAGTTTTTCAGTTTTTAAAGGTCAAAATCAATCTGTTATGATTTTAAAAGGTCATTCTCAGGAACTGTGTGGCCTTGTAAAATTGGGTTCCGACTGTACTACAGTACTAATGTTATGTGCAGGAAATAAAAAATGTAAACGTTATTATAGGCAATAAATGAAACCATGAAGCCTTGTGGAGAAATGGTGATACCGTAAAATACAGTGGACTCTCGATGTACTGAAAACGCATGTACTGATAAACCCTATCCTCCGTAAATGTTCAGTGGTCCCACAAAATTCCTATATTGATGGCCTAGAATGAAGACTTTGTACAATACATANATCCTCCGTAAATGTTCAGTGGTCCCACAAAATTCCTATATTGATGGCCTAGAATGAAGACTTTGTACAATACATAGTCTGGCAAAAATTACTTTTTGATACTAATGGTTTGATACCTCGTATATATTTAAAGCGCTCCAAATGAAAATAATAATTGTATTACTTTCATTCATTTCNACTAATGGTTTGATACCTCGTATATATTTAAAGCGCTCCAAATGAAAATAATAATTGTATTACTTTCATTCATTTCCAACCAACAGTGTCAAAAAACCATTTTTGTCAAAAGTGTGAGTTATGAGGATTTTGTTCTAAGCCATCAATATAGATAATGACAACATTGCCCGCTTTTATCGTTTATCGGATATTGCATCAATCNGATTTTGTTCTAAGCCATCAATATAGATAATGACAACATTGCCCGCTTTTATCGTTTATCGGATATTGCATCAATCAAAATATCTTTTGGTCCTGTTAATTCAAGATTTCCCGCAACAATAGTTTTTAAGCTGGTTGTTAAATGCAAACCTTTATTAACCTGGTGTGAAGTACGTTAAACGCACTGCCGTTTATCACTGCCTGCGGCGCGGTGCAGCACTCTCCAGTTCATCTGATGGTATTGGCAACACTGCGAGTCTGGTTCTTGCATGCTCCCTCCCCTTACATGCCAATGAGAGGGGAAGCTGTTATATGCCAAAAAATCTGCATGCTCTCTCTCTGCCGCGTGCGCTTACTTCCACCTATAGATAGGCCAAACTGATACTTTAATGTAACGAGTTCCATCATTCCAGTTTCAAGTAAGTAACACGTTCTAGTAACATGTAATTTTTGTAACAGGTTACTGTGAAAAAAGAAATAATGTTTGCACATGCGCACAGTTGTAAACCAAGAAGTAACTTTACGCATGCGCACATTTCTCAANTTCCAAAAAATAACTTTACGCATGCGCACATTTCTCAACAGAGATGTTCCAAAAAAAAAAAAAATTTCATGAATTCATAGTGTCTAATTGCCTGGTGAGGCGGGGGAAGTTGAACAGTTGCAAGCCAGACGTTCCAAAAAATAACTTTTATTCATAAGCATTAGTCAAACATTAGTTTAAGTGAGGCAATCCAAGATGTTCTAAAAATAACTGTTTAAACAATGGAATGTGCCCATCTCTACTTCCACCCCTTACATGCCTGGCGATAGGGCAATCAGTAGACTAAATGAAGTATTAATTAAAACTAATAATGTGATCTCAGTTTGACACATGTCACCCAGTCAAACTCACCATACCACAGACCAGTCAAATGCTCCGCAGATTCTGACCTAACAAGGTCACAATCACAGTGGTCACGAGTATGTGATGGTTAACCGGAATTAGAAATTTTATCAAGGTTATCCGTTGCTCAAAGTAGTTGCACCTGTACTAGTATTTCAAATCAAATGGTTTCGCCTGGAAATGTTCTGCAAAACATTTTAATGAGGAATTATTTTTGCAGATATTTTATTTTGTGTTTAAGGGGTTTTTTTTTTTCCCCGCAAAGTTGGCGTTCAATTATGTCTGGTGTAAACCCGTGATTTTTAAAAGAAATATTAATTTAACTCAATAGGCAGCATCTTCCCAATAAAATATGCCCAGAACTATATACTTTACCTCCTCATGTTACCAAAACTTGTTTGAACATTTAGCCACTTGTATTACCAAATGTAAAGTTCATTTTCAGTAGCTTCTTGTGAGATCTGAGGATTTATATTAATTGATTTCATGAGACAAACATCCTCTAAAGAAACTGATATCCTGGAAGGGCCTATTTGACACCTTGTGTCAAATAACGCGTAAGCACGTAGCATGAGCGGATTCACAATCTCTTTGTAGTGTGCATACGTACATACATTTTCTGTTTGCAGACTTTGTGCAAAACATGATACAATTTTAAAACATTTGCAAGAGAGAACCTGATTTTGTATATTTATGTCTTTACCTTAATATTCAGTTAAAATAATAAATTTATTATTAAATCGGATATTCTGATTGGTTGAGAGTTCAACAGTATATACGTAGAAGTTGAAAGTTGAGCTACTTTGTCCCTCTTTTCCAGGTAGATAGACTAAGTGTGAATTTGAATGAATCCATGTATATATGCCGTGTTCAACATTTGTTTGTATGTACGTATGCTATTTGGGGGTTGTGAATACCTCTTAACTTGTGACATACGTAAGTGTACGTTCAAATAAGAGGAAATGGTTTTGAATTATTAATTATTGAAGATGTAAAGAAATAAATTTTAATTGCCTTATTAAATTCATTGCTATCTCAAACTTATTTTTAAAGTTAATTATTGTTAATTACTTCAACTACAGAATTGCCACGCAAGCACGGCATTGCCAATGTAGATTGATGTGGAAAGAAATGCATAAGCTTTGGCTGTCCTCAGTGTGTGATATTCGGCAGAGTTCATTTTCCAACCAACCAACCAGCTTGGCATCCTTGCACCTTCCTTCTGTGTGCCGGCTGGTTTGGAAGGGGAGGGGTGGATTGTTTCCTCCTGCCTCTGTAGCTTCTCCTTCTCTGTCTCGCCCGCCATGAACACACTGGCCAATCGATAACTGGGCATGCGAGCTCTCAGCTGATCGAGTGCGTGTGGGACATTCAAAATTCAGTTTGCATTCGCTGTCATTTTCTTTTTCAAAGGGTTTGAAAGTTGGGGATGGCTTGCATTCTGAGTCTGTTTACAATCAATTAAATACTGTAGGGTATTTTGTGATGTTGTATTCTTTATTTAAATGGGTTGAGGTGAAATGTTTTTTATGTATTATTTACAGAAATACCAATGCATTAATTCCCATTTTTATTGTGTTTATTAGTTAAACTTTAGTCGCAGATAATGTACAGCTCTCATTATACTCAACATAAAGTTTAATGATGATAGAAATTGTATTTTTTTATGTACATACATGTCAAACCCTCAGCTAATGAAATTCCAGATGTATTGAAATTTTTTGACAGTCCCCTGAAAAGCGGTTGATCAGGAGTCTACTTTAATAGTGTTACATGCAGAAATGCTGTATATTGACACCCTATCTAATGAGTGCTTCTGGTGTTGGCCGGCATATGTGCTTTCCTCCTCCAGATGGCTGGGAAGCAGGCATCGTCACTTTGACGGGGTTTATTTTAGGGGTTGAGCTGGCAGGTTTTGCAACCTCAAACATGGTGTGTTGAACACAACGATGTGTGCTTATGAATGTATGCTTAGTTAGTACCATGTTCAGGCATTTGACAACCTTATCTGCTGCTGATGGCCGACTTGGAATTACTGGCTTCTTCAGTGGTGTGGGAGACAGTGCTGAAATGGCACGTGCCAAAGCAAGATTCTGTTTCCTCCGGTAAAGATGGTGGTGGTTCCCCCCTGCTTAGCAGCTTCCTCTCTCTTCGAAGTGTAGAGTCGGCTGACACACTGTTGACTATCTTCCAGGTCTCCAACCAGAACTATCCCTGTTTGGCTGCGCTATCTCACCCAGCCCTGTGGCAAGGCGTAAGGGTAATAGTATAGAGAGGTGGACAGCGGATGTTCTGTACGGTTAGGCACGACCTTAGAGAAAGTATGGGGTAGGCAGGTTGATTGGAGTAGGTAGGCCGCACTACTGGTCTCCAGCAAATATGTTGGCTGGATGGGACGTCGCCGGCAGACCCATGCACTTGATGGAAGATGTCAGCAGCAAGATAAAGCGACCACTCTCGTGTTACTCAGGAAAGTGGGATGTCACCATAGATCCAAGCATCACAAAGACGGTTCTCCCAGAAGGTGAGATTGGAACAGAGGTTTCGGCTCGTGGGTACTCCTGCAAGAATGTTAGAGATTGTGTGGACGAAGCAGGAGATAGTGGGAGCAAGTAGAAAAGTATAGTGAGCTGTGAGTGATAACTCAACCAAGTTAGGATTATATCTGTTTATTGCCTGAACAATATACACATAAACCAGCCTGTACCCTGACTAGGGCCTGAAGGGCCGATCCTAGGATGCCAACCAGTGTGACTCCCAGACTCGGTAGATGCAGTGGCACGGGGAGGTGAGGGTGATCACAGTCGTAGAGTACACTGACTTGAGACTCCTGACGCGTGACGTCGGACGACTGATGACCTCACGGTCGGGCAAGGATTTTTGTGTCTGTCAGAGACACCGGCGGTATGCTTGGCTGACTTTGCTGTCTGCTAACCGGACCTCGTCCGGTGTATAGGCTAGGGTGCGCGTGGCTTGATGGCACTGCACAGAGTTGGATGTGGGCTTGCGTGTCCTTCGTATTACTGGTTGGCACACAGTCACTGGTTCACCTGTATTGGGTGTGGCTTGGGGTAGCTCCTGACTCAGCCGCTGTTACTGCTTAGGTCGGCCGGAACTCGTGCCCAGTCCTTGGGCTGAGGTGATGCTGCGGCTAGCAGTGCTGAAGGGTGCCACAGAGGGCTGCTGGTCCTGGTGCTCCGAAACCACAGGTTCGCTATCGCCAGTGGCACGTGACATCCCTGACGGAAGTCGGTGATGACCGGATGCGGCTGGCCGGTGGTCTTGAATAGGGGCTGAAATAAGGTAGGGAAGGGAGCTAGGAGGTGAGGCCTCTCTAACTGTCGGGCGGCTTGAGCTCGTTCCCGGGGAGTTATGCTGCAAAGTGCAGTTGGGGCTGGGTTACAGCTCCCATTGGATTCGGAGGCAGTAGCTGCCTTCCTAGCTTGCCACTTTGCACCACTCCTATGGGTGTATGGCATAAAGGTAGGTACTAAAGTAGGCCCCACAAATGAAGAGCATGTGACAGGACAGTAATCCCTAGCTAGGTGTATAGCCAAGCCGAGGCCGAGTCAACCAGTCATACCAGATTACTCCAACCGGCGACAGTTCAGCGCGGTGGATGGAGTGAATTGGCTGGGCTGGTTGACTAGCGGCCTTGTGGATTAAGTCTCTAGTGGTTGTGGCTCCACTGTACTGCACACCACGTGCACAGTATAGATGGCAGTCTAATGGGTGTGTTTGCGACCTACGTGTATCTGGTTAAGGGAGCCCGCAGACCTACTCTAGGTTCGGCAATTAGGTTAGTAATTGACGCGTTCTCCTGCTTTTCCCTAGTGGGCTGACGTCTACAGGGGATAAAAGACACAGTCACCTTAGAATCAGTACTCGGAGNGAGGTTTGATAGAAAATGTGTATATTCCATGGAATAGAGACACGATGGCCTGTACTACCTCCTAACTAAACAGAAACTGAAATGGAAGTAGATTACGTATACCAGGTGAAGGGGACCTGGGTCTAAACTAGTAGATGCAGCTAGGTATCTGTAGTAACTAACTAACCCTAACTAACTCGATGCTGTTCTCCAGAAGGGACTCGGGTGGCACTGTTGAAGGGGGTTGAAAACTTCTTCGGGGGTTACTGGTGAAAGTCTTGAAGAGCTTCTGGAAGTTCGCGAANTGTCCAGAAGGGACTCGGGTGGCACTGTTGAAGGGGGTTGAAAACTTCTTCGGGGGTTACTGGTGAAAGTCTTGAAGAGCTTCTGGAAGTTCGCGAAGATGTTTGAGTTGGCAGAGAGCTCCAGCACATGAGGTGGTGGAGCGAGCTGCAGAGAATGAATTGCTGGTCTGCAGTGGTGCACGGACATATATTCCACCTGCCTGCNTGAGGTGGTGGAGCGAGCTGCAGAGAATGAATTGCTGGTCTGCAGTGGTGCACGGACATATATTCCACCTGCCTGCGGGCTCTCTGAGGTGCAGGGGTGAGCTCCTCCCATGGACGGAGCTGCGCTCTCGGGTGCCATCTCTCGGTCCGTGGCGAAATCAGGCGTCTCTGTCGTGGGGTTTCATCGGCTGCACGAGCTTAAAGCTTAACTGGGCTGCTTGGCTGGTTTCTATCACGCGTGGGGATTTGGCGTGACCTCCGACATAAAGGCGAAGTAAACGTGGCTGATGTGTCCGTTGGTGCTGGTAGGCTCTGGTAGGAAGTCGGTTCCAGGTTCAAACCCCGCCTGGGGTGACGTGATGACATGTGGAAATGAGACNTGGTAGGCTCTGGTAGGAAGTCGGTTCCAGGTTCAAACCCCGCCTGGGGTGACGTGATGACATGTGGAAATGAGACAAACTGGTATTTAAATAATTGTCAGTGTGCGTCACGCATCAGCGGAAGAGTTTGGTGAACTGACAGGCAGCTTGGCGATCTAGACTGATGAACAACAATTGGTTAGCGGTAAGTGAAGCTTATGGCATCGGTGCATGGTCGGGCATAGTATGTTGTGCTGCTAAGCTGCATGAGACAGTGATGGCTGATGAAGTCAGTGCCCATTCGGGCAGAGTAACACATTACAACTGAGCGCAAGAGACAGCCTTGAACTGGGGGCTGCTAGCCCCATATATACCCAGAACACAGTGCCATCATGGGGGTGCGGGGTTAGTAGAGAGATCGCGGAGAGAGAGAGGGCGGCGAAGAAGTGGCAGAGATGGCCGAGGGCGGCAACTTGTTTCCTCATCATCTGGCCGAAGGCTNGCGGGGTTAGTAGAGAGATCGCGGAGAGAGAGAGGGCGGCGGAGAAGTGGCAGAGATGGCCGAGGGCGGCAACTTGTTTCCTCATCATCTGGCCGAAGGCTGAAGGTGTAAGCTTCATGCCGTGGTACGAAGCGGGTTGCAGTCTGACAGGATGCATCAGCTGGGCCGAGGCAACCCTGGCTTCAAAGGCGAGCGGTGGCATGTACGGCTTAATGTTTCTTCCTAGTAGGGGGCCGTGGCTGTGGCATGGCTAGACTGTGTAAATAACGATGTCTGTGGCATGTCAGTATAACATGGTGCAACTGTAGTTGTCTTAAGCTGACATCTGGAGGTTGAATTTTTTTATCAACTGATGTGTTAGTTACCAGTGTCATTTTACTTTGGCCCTATTGTCTGAGGGTATTGATAGCATGCACAGCCCAGAAGTTGGAAGGGGAAAAAGGGAAGTATAATCTGGCTGCCCTCCTCCCATCAGACTAGAGCAAGGGTATCCATAAGTCGTCTCAAACGGTCTGCGAAACCTGTATAATAGACTTCTAATAATAAGTTAACATTTTAATAATAAAGCCTCAAATTTTTTGTCATTAAGTCAATGAAAATGGACTTCACACTCGCTAATAGTTACATGTTGCTCACAATGCTGCTGGCCAGCTGGTTTCCACAGGGACTTCCAGGTTCCCCCACCCTTTCATTCCGGTGCTACTCTACACATACCTAGCTTCACCCTCATTGGCTCTCAAGACCTCAATGTTAAGAGCTGCCCAAATCTCTTCACTCCCTCACTAACTACTCGTTGCTCATTGTGTTTAGGTTTTTTTTCCCCAAGGAGGAGTGATTCAATATACCGTAAACTAAGGCAACTTTGGTCCAAATATTTGAAATTTTTCTTTTCCACTTTATAACTGTACTAATGATATTAAGTTGTTAATAATGCAGCATTAAACATCCATATTTCTAAAATGGGTTTCTAGGATAAAAATTGAACTTAACATTGAAATATTATTTTTCTTTTGCGCGTTATTGAAGTGGGTTCATTTTACCCTTGCTTGGGGCAACATTGCCCATCATCATATAATGTGATTTTGTATTTGTTTTGCATTGTCTGGCCAAAGAAACCGTATTTATTAATTAGTTAAAACAACATAATAAGAAATAAATGTAGTAATTGCATGTTAACTTTCACAAAAGACAAAAATTATTCTGAACTTGTTAAGAAAACTAAGTGAACAATAAATTTTCATCACAACATATGCCCTTGAACTCATAAATATTAATAATACTTACAGTGGCATGTAGCCTAGATTGGTATACAGTATATACACTAACAATTCAAACACAAAAAATGACTTTACAAGAAATGTGAAACAATGAGGACATCAAAGAACTTTAAAAAAAATTAGTCAAAGTGAACCATCTACATCTGTCAAACATTACAGACCAAAAAAACAATTTCAGAAAAACTGGTTAAGCTTGGGATCTGCAAAATATCCCCAATGAATAAATTTTGAAGTTTTTATTTTCTTCTTAATGGTAGCAAGTCCTTTTCTGCCCACCTCCAAGACTTGTTACACTTCATCATGCAGTTCACCAAAATGGGCAATTCATCAGTAGCACTTCTCTGAATATTTTTCACTAACCCTGAATACAGTGTTCCATTATAATTTATAGCAACAAAGTCTCCCACTTTTGAGTTAATTTTCCAAATCTTTTCTGGGTACAACCATAATTTTCTTCTTCCATTCCAGAATTCTCATCTTCCAATTCACTTGAAGTTGTAAATTCCAATCCATCTTCACAAGGGTCATCATGTACACTGAACTGACTATTGCAACTAGTGTCCGTGTTGTAGGAGTCATTACCAGCCTGCTGTCTTTCTGTTCTTTTCTTGTAGTCTCCCCCAGTGCCGGTAACTTTAGAGATGTAATTATTTGGCTGTAAATCAGCTGAAGAAGCTTCTTGGAAGACTTTTCTTGGTCTACCTACTCTTCTTTTAGACGTTTGTTCTTTAACTTTTGGGTCATCTGTGTTTCGCATTTCATAAGGGCCTATGCTCTTGCCTGGTTAGACATTAATCATCTTGCATTTCAGATTCTGCCTCGTATGTGGAAGAAATAATATCCTGGCGTCTATTCTGTACAGCAACCAGGTATGCTTTACCAACTAGTTTGTGAACAGTGTCTTCACATGGAAGACGGTCTATCACCTTCTGTATGTCAAAAGGGACAATCCCACTCTTCAGAAATCCTGACACAAGTTTATTTCCTTTGTCTTTTAGAGCAACGTCCACTAGTTCTTTCGGTAGGGAAGGGAACATTTCCTTCGGTAAACTTGAAGTTTCACCCTGTGCTGTTTTCTTCCAATCTCTTAAGATTTGTCTCCTTGCTGCTTTCAAAGGATGAATATATACAACATGCAAGGGTTGAGTTAAATGTGTGGAGTGGGGAGGAAGAGAGGCAAACCTGATGTTATTCTCCTGGCAGGTCTGTATCACTTTTTCGTTGATGTAGGATGATAAATTGTCACCAATAAGGAGTTTAGGTCCATCTTGTTTTTTTTTAGTTTTGGTAAGAAAAACTCGAGAACAANTAAATGTGTGGAGTGGGGAGGAAGAGAGGCAAACCTGATGTTATTCTCCTGGCAGGTCTGTATCACTTTTTCGTTGATGTAGGATGATAAATTGTCACCAATAAGGAGTTTAGGTCCATCTTGTTTTTTTTTTAGTTTTGGTAAGAAAAACTAACACATCTTTGAAGATGCAGGCATCGAACCAACTGCTTTTTGATCTGTTGTACCTGCAACCTTTCGGTCCACCTGCTGTGCAAATGTCCCACATTTTCTCAGCTTTTTAGATGACGTATGGCAGCAGCATATCCCCCTGTGCATTTCCGCAGAGCATTATGGATGTAGAAATTGTCATTTTTATATGTTATCAACATACTTTCTTCCTAGTTTGCATATAACTTTAGCTGATTATTCCGAAACATGCCGACTGTCCCTTTTTTAGCCAGATAGTTTTATATGTTATCAACATACTTTCTTCCTAGTTTGCATATAACTTTAGCTGATTATTCCGAAACATGCCGACTGTCCCTTTTTTAGCCAGATAGTTTTATATGTTATCAACATACTTTCTTCCTAGTTTGCATATAACTTTAGCTGATTATTCCGAAACATGCCGACTGTCCCTTTTTTAGCCAGATAGTTTTTTATGCAGTTTCTTAGTTTTGTTTCTTTCACTGGAAATTCAAATTCACTAAGAATCTGAATATGTTCCAATAAGCTTTGTTCCATTCGAAAGGTCTGTTTGCCTGCCTGGTGATTTGAGGCATGTACATTTGATTTTGTTCTTCAATGTAGACCGGGATACTGTAATACTTTGCTGCCTCTCTCAGAGTTTTTTTTTCCTGTTCTGATGTTATCTAGGCACTCTTAAAGTTTCTCACTTGACCATTTTTTGTATGATCTCCTTCCCAGTTATCTTGTGTGTTTCCTTGGCATCTTGAAGTATCTGTCCTAGAACAAAACAAAACTTAACAAAAGGTATTAATCACCAAATAGCACTATTGTGATTTTAAATATATTAAAGTAATCCAGTATGACATTGGCCCACGCCAAAGTTACCCCAAATTGGTTCTGAAAATACAATGTTATAAATAAAGAACACAATATGATTCAGTTAAAATTATAACAAATGTAATTATCAGCCTACAAAGACAAGAAAAACTATAGGGTGATACTTAAAATAATTTTAGCTTTTGTTTTCAAACCTCTAATTATGAAATCATCTTAGCATTAACAATAGCTTCTTCTAGTAACTGCACAAACATACCAATGGCACCAACAATAGAAATTTATTTTTACCCTTATTTGTTACAGATGTGTTTGCATCAAGTTTGTACTTCATAGAAAAACAAAAAATTATGTCCTCCATCTTTGTTTTTCTTCCAGATATAAAATTTTAAAACATTATAAGTGGGCCAAAGTTAAACTCAATTGGCAATATTGCCCAAGTTTACAATAATCTGTTAGGGTATTTTTTTTTTTTTAGAAAAACTTAGTACAAAATTTTCCAATATATATATTACAACCACCCCTCACCAATGACCCAATTCCCGGAAACCAGGAGATGTCGTAACAGTTGGGGTTCTGCTATATATGTCAGTTTATTATACCCAATATACTCTTAATTTTCATTGCAATAGTGCTGCGCTCTGGAGGTGTCAAAAATGTGAACCTTTTTTACAGTTAGCCGGTACTTATTTTACTGTCTTGTTCACTTCCAAGGTAATTTTCAGTATCACAACAACCTGTTTCCACAGATTTTTTATATTTTAAACAATTTTATAAACTGTTCTGTCTATGTGAATAGAACCTCTTGGTTTATATACTATAATATGGAATGTTTACTGAAGTAGCTAGTTACAGAACTGCTAGGTATTATTTTTTGGTTGAAAGTCTTGGGAAAAACTTACCTTAAAAATATGTCCACTCTGCAACATTTGCCTTCTGGGAGCCACTTCACATTTCACATTTCAGTTTTTACATACTTTGTGCCAGTACTGCTATGTGTGTATGCACATGTGGCTAGAGTGAATGTCACCAAAGTGCATTGGTTTGCTTTATTATTATATAGATAATGCTTTTCCAAAATCTAATTTGTTATTTTCTTGGATATCTAAGAGTGTAAGATAAAATTTGTTAAAAATGTTGTATCAGCTTTGGTAGAATTGAATCTCTTTACCAATTTTCAGGTTTTATTAAATTTTACTTGAAAAGGTTTGCTACAACTGTGTATGTACTTAACTATGTATGAATGATATCCAAATGCATGTTAATTGATTTGCAAATACCCTTTGTAATTCAGTTGTGTGTGTGATTGTTTGTAAATTATTGTACAATTTTTTGTAAATGACACCATTTTTTACTTGTTGCAAATTGTAATTGTGAGATTTGTTTTCTAATATGATTCTTTGTTATTTGGGAATAACATGTCGTATCAGCAGACGCACATGTTATCGTGGTTGAAGGAACTTGTAAAAGTGTTTCGTCTGCCCTTTCTTGTTCAGGCCGGAAAACCTCTAGTCTGTTGTGTTCCGCAGGCTGGAGGGAAGCCTTTGTCTTAAAAATGCTCCTTCCAAACATTATGTATATTTGTGCTGTGTGGATGTATATGGTACCCATTTTACTGTCAAAACTATTTTTTTGGCAATATGTTAATGCCAAAGAGAGAAAAAAAAACTGGAAATAAAATGTGTTCTGAAGATTGTCAAATTATTGCACGTCTGATGGTAATATGTACCACAGTAGAACCCTGTTAAAAGATTTTTCAAGGGGTCAGTAAAATTAAATGTTATCTATAAGCTGGAAACAGTATTACACAACGCACAATGACATGCATTCTGGATGCTTGCTCACTCATCCACTCTAGTAATTTTTAGGACCATCACCGCTAAAATCCTTAATATTTCAAGTATAATCTGTTTTCTGTATCTGTTTGTAGGCTGCTGCAGTGTTAATATGTCTGAAATTTAACATAAGAGAAAAATTGCATTTGAGATGCTGCAAGGAATTGAACAAATACTGATGTTATAAGCAAGAAATGAAAAATATGATCACTATGACATGCAGGAAAGGAAACCATTAAGCCTTATGGTGAAATGGTGGGACCATGAAATAATGGTATTATATGTGGGAATGTTACAACAGGGTTCTACTGTAGTTTCCATGTTACCTCTACAGTTAGTTATTTTGCTGATACATACTTGTCACAGTACATAGTGCAATTAATGTATGTGTTGCAGCNGTTACCTCTACAGTTAGTTATTTTGCTGATACATACTTGTCACAGTACATAGTGCAATTAATGTATGTGTTGCAGCGACTGACACTAAGTAGTTATCTGCTGGTGCTGTACCTAATACTAGTAGTTCAGTCATTTCGTGCTCGAGAAGTTTTGTGGATGCTTTGATATTTGGCATTCTTGTAGGTTTTAACATGCTCTTTTCCAGTGTTTACTTTGCCACCTTGTACCTTTGCTGCTGGCACCAAAACTACTTTTTTTCTCAATATAATTTTATGAAGAAAATAGTTACATAATAAATTATAGCTATGGCCTAGAAATTTTTACGATCTACAAATTAATGAGAAATACTAAGATTTATGTATATTTGCAAAATTTTGTAATAATTCTCATGTTTGCGAAATGTTGACAAAATTGCTAGTTTAAGTGTGTCTGAAACCACAGCCCATGAAATCTTAAACCCGAAAAAGTCGAAAAAGAAAATTTGAGGGAGTACTAAGAAATGTTTAAAAAAAATTTCAAATTTAGAAAAAATTTTAGAAATTATGTAAATCATTTTTAAATACATGTAATGTTTGTCACCTTCATTCTGCCCCAGGGTTCGATTCCCGTGAAGACTTTCTTAGTGTTTGGTTCGTGGTCACCAAATTTTGTATCGCAAACACAAAGATAGGATTAACACAATCATATGTAAACAAACTGACTTTTAAAGGGAATCAGAAGATAGTAAACTCGTAGATCTCACAGAATCCAAGCTGTCCTCGTCAAGATTATGTTCAGCTGGAGTTGAACAACTTTTTTCCTTGGTTATCAGTGGGAACTCATTAAATGATGTTGGGTGGCTTCCTGGCTTAAGGCTGGAGATGGTGGCGGTTGATGGTCGTTTTAACACCAAAAAGGAGGTTGGTAGGTAGAAGGACCAGTTGGAGGCATGTTTCCAGATTAAAAAGTTTTCTCCTTTTTTTTAATGAGAGATTTGTTTATTTGGAAACGAGGCTCAGCATTTACATTTAGAGGCTTAAAGCTCTCCAAGTCTCAAGGTTATTTGCATGTTTGGCCAAAATTCCAGTACCAAACATTCTCCAACGACACATTTTTTTAAATATAGTCCAACTTTTCAATTATTTTCCCAATACATGATGGTGAAGCAGGTAGATTCTGAAGATGTTTTTTTTTTTTTCTTCTGCAAAGTGGCCTAATGTGACCTTGAAGGAACTTAAAAGGTCTCGCCTCTCTCCGCCTCTCTCCTTTCGGTTAGCCGAATTTCCTTTAGGAGTGTCATCCGGGTCTCAACTGTTTTCTTCTTGTGGTCGTATTGAAGTTGTGCCACTTTGAACTTGTGAATCACAAATTATAAGATTGAATTAATTTCCAATAATTGGGGGCGTTTAACTAATGCACAATTGAGAACAATGTAACCCTAGGCCGATAAATGTTACGAATAGAGGCTCCTGAATTCAGTATGACACTGGTCTTCTTATAACCGTAAAATTTTTTTTAATTCTTGATAGTAGGCCGATTTTATATTTTATTTTATGGAGACTTAGCGAATACAAAAACACACACACACACACTCTCTCTCGCTCTCTCTCTCTTCCTCTTTTTTTTTTTTAAATTTCAAATTGGCTATTTTGACAACCTACATTAGCACAACAAACATCGGAGAAATATGCGGGTAGGAAGATCGTAAATAAAATGTCAATGATTTTATTTGATATTGTTAGAAAACAGCTGTTATTAGGGTAACAAATTAAACTTGGTTCTAGAATAATGTGTAGGTGTTCAAACGAAATGGAACACATGCAATAGTTTAGCTTAGTTTATGTCTTCATCATAGGCTGTAGCTAGTGCTTGCTGCTAACAACGCCACGTGCATGCTTTATATTAATTTGAAGAGGACGGACATTTATCGCAGAGCATTTTTCAAATTCAAATATTTCTACATTCATTTTACATAATATATTTCAAACCACAGTTGTTATGAGCCCACCTGAGATGGAAAATTCACCTTTAAAAAGCTGTGCTAGGTACACTTAAACGACACAGCAGTGAAATAGGCGACTGTGCTGCTATCTGTCAGCCAGTGCACATTGCTTGCTTCGGAAACCACACCCCCATGAAATGACATGTTTTTTGTGTGTAAAGTACAAATATGCAAACAAATTCTCAGAGTTTAAAATTTTCCGCAAGCTCTATAAATATTTTAACCTAACATATTTCCGTGTGAAGCGATTCTGCTTGCTAATAATTTGGATTCTGCCTGCAATCACCAAACCTTTCTGAAGCCGACTTGCCATTTTGTTAATTTTTTTTTGACCCCCCACTTCAGCAACAAATCAAAAATAAATGTTATTTATAGGGATGGGTTGGTTCGGTTCCAATTTATACCGGTTCTTGAGGTTTGACTCGGAACCGGTTTTAGGTTAAAAAACAATTACTCGTTCTTGGTTCTACACGGCAATGGCAAAACTCTGTTGTTACAAAAATAACAACGGTATTTACTCACGTATAGTGCGCCCTTTTTCCCCAACATAAAGGAAAAAATTTCTGGGGTGCGTGTTTTACAGGGAAAAACAATTAAGGAGCAGTAGTTGTAAACTGTTCGGCGATGTTTGGAGGGAAGTGTATGAGAATAGTCGGTTATCTCATCTCTCTCTATCTCTCCCTTCTCTCTCTCCCTTCTCTCTCTCTCTTAACTCCTCTCAGCCCTCTGCCGTAAACAACACTGCTAGCCGATTGATACATTCCTCCAAGCCTTCTTTGTTTGGTAGGATGGCCGCGGGCCGGGAGTAAGAGAGGAAGAAGAGACTGTTTTTGTTTTTTTTTTTCGAGGTGTCACATTCCAGCACTGCAAAAAAAAAACCAAGTCACTGTGTAAAAGACCCAAAAAAAAAAGGGCCACCCAGACACCATAAAAGAAACAAAAAATGATAAGAAATCCGGCCCACCACAACTGTTGACCTTCTTTTAACGAACCTTTGTAGGTTACCTTTATCTTACAGCACGCCACAATGTTTTGGTTTGAGGGCCATGAGTCATTTAATTAAAGTATTTTCCAAACATATCATAATCACCACATATTAATGTAAAAAGAGAATAATTTTTTACATATTTACTAACCTTAAATAAATTTAATACAACAAGTTTATCTGTATGCATTAAAACTTATCTTTACACTTTGTTATTGTTCAATTCTTCCATAGAACGGTTAAATAAAACATTTATTGAATTTTACCTGCATTGGTTTAATAAAGTTGCAAGCAAAAGGCAAGTATTCAAAATACATAGAACCGAATACTGGAACCGATATTTAAATTGTAGAATCGGCACCGGAACCGGAATCGACATTTTTGGTTATTCGACCCATCCCTAGATTTATTTACTTAAACCATGCGTGACGTGTTGTTTGCGTAGGGGTCATTCTTGTGGCAAGTAATATTTATGTTAATGTGATATTTTGTCATCCAGTCGCACTCGGTGCCATGGTTAATTTATAAATAGCCTCTGCATGTACAAACTTTTGTAAACTTCACGATCTTACCTTTTTGACGAGCAGATGCCAGTTTTAATCGTGAAATATTTTATTATTATGAATGAAAATGGGGTGGGACAATTTCCTCAAAGTCCTAATACTTCAAAGTTTCACATATATTTACTGTTAAAAACATGTGTAAATATAGTACCCAAACAATTTTAACATTAAAATAAATTGGTACCACATCACTCGGCTGCAGCCTAGTAATTAACAGCATGCGCATGGATTATTAATAGCAGCAGTGCACGACTGGTGGCAGTGGTTCAATATTTGACTTTGAACTAGTGGCTCCACGGTTAAGTCGCAACATGATTTCATTTTTTAGACCCATATTTCACCTTCGATAGAACTTTTACAACTGAAGCAATGGTGTTCACTCCAACCTACCGGAGTGATCACAACCCCACTTTTGAGCATGTTTACGACCCCCACTACCACGACCGTTGGTTCACATGAGATAGTGTCCACAACTGGCCGGTCTAGTGGTTGTTTTTTCTCTCCATTCGCAATTCTGTGTGATCCAAGCTTACACATTCACTTCTTATTTCATTATTATTATTGTTGTGTAGGAATTTAAAGCAGTTGTGATTGTTTTAATGGAGAATATTGTCATTTAATCACATAATGGTGTTGCAGTTTATTGGAATGGAGGAAAAGTTGGCCAAGGTATGATTAGACCCCTCCCAATTACGTGTTACAAAACTTCACCAAGCTAGACTTCACAGTCCTCTACACACTCTTGCAGAGGTCACTTGTTTACTGGTTGCCGCCACAGGCAGAACTCTCATTCTCCTGTTCCACGCATCCATAAGGACTGAATGTTTACTATTGGTTGCAAGTCCTGCAGGGTGTGTTGGATGAGATAAGTTCTAATGTCACACACAAAACTAACCTGTAATACTTGTATGCCATCTACTCTGGTACTGAATTATAAAGCTAAATGTTTGGGTCACTAGATAAAATAGTGGCTCACTGTACTGTTTAAGACAAAATCATCTGAATTTTTTTTTTTTTTTTTTCCCCCGGGCTAAATTGTGGGGACAAATCAGGAGCACATACAATGACTACAGAAATTATAAATACATATTTATGATGCTAAGCGACAACTGAAAAATACGATGTACAAGTGTGCAATGCAACATCAATTACACATACCTGGCAACCTTTCCGATTTGTCCGGAAGTCTTCCGGAAAAAGCTGCTATATATTGTTTTCCGGAAATATGCGCATTCTTCAGATTTTTAATTAGTTGATTCAGTAAAAAATTATTTTTGCGATTATTTTACGTTAGAGCACGGAAATCGTAGTGTTGTGACAATATAGATCAATACTGATTTGGCCTGCATTTAAGCGATCACATTATGATAAGGCGACAATTGATTTTCGCATATCTGTTTTTTTGTTGGAGTTGCATTTTTTTCATCTGTGGAGTTTTTGATAGCTACAGTGTAGAATTTCCATGTATTATAAAATCAGACGAGGGAGATAGGTTTGGCTTTTGTAGTATATGCCGATGCGACATAAACATTGCACATGGTGGGAAAACGGATATAAGTGTACATGTTAAAAGCGCAAAGCATGTTGCCAACATAAAGTGCCAGGAAGAAAATCGGAAGATTTCTAAATTCTTCAAAACCTGGAAATACAGATTTGGATGTTACATAAGCAGAATGCTTGTTAACTTCTTTTTTTGGTAGAGCACAACATTCCCCTAACTTCCGCAGACCATACAGGTTTGCTACTAAAAAAAAATGTTCCCGAACTCGGAAATTGCAAAGAAGTATGGATGTGGTTGTACAAAAACCTTAGCAATTGTAAAGAAAATGGCTTCTGATGCAAAATCTAGTGTAGTACAATGTTTGCAGAATGCACAGTTTTCCGTTTCAGCTGGTGGAAGCAATGACACCAATTCAAAGTTGTATCCCATTGTAGCGACGTTTTACGATGTTACACAGGAGAAAATTGTGAACTCTGTTCTTTCTACCTGTGCCTTGGAAGGAGATTCTACTGGACGGAATATAGGTAATTTAGTGCTTGCACAGCTTGAATGCAATAACATTCTTGTTGAACACTGCGTGGCTTTTTGTGCAGATAATGCAGCTGTAATGGTTGGCCATAAAAATGGTGTTACAGCAGTGTTGAAAGAGAAACACCCTGGGCTTATTGTGATTGGTTGCATTTGTCACCTGATAAACTTATCTGTAGAAAAGGCTGTATCTGCTTTGCCATTTACCAGTAAAAGTTGATGACATTCTTGTCAACATTTTTTATTATTTGGAAAAAAGTTTAAAGAGAAAAGAAAGGATACGAAAATTTCAAGAGTTCCACGATACAGAAACAAAGAAAATACTCAAGCATGTCTGTTCAAGATGGATTTCTCTTGGAAGAAATTTTTTTAAGGTTTTTGAACAGTGGGAACCATTGCTTAGTTTCTTTAAGGGAGAGATTGTAAATGAGAAACCTTCATCTCACCTCTTACCAAATTCCCAAACTACAATCATCATCCTGTTCAACCTTTGTTGGGATATGTTATAAAAACATAAATGAGAAAAGAAATAATTTGTGTTCTGCTACAGATTCCAGCAAAAAGAGAATTGCTTCTTTGACATCAGCAAACAATGATGCTCCTATTCTGAAGAATACAAGTCCTTTTGTAAATCTGGAAGAAACACTATTTACGTTCCTTTCTTCTGACCAAAATAAAGCATTTTGTGCATTTCTTCTAGGTGTCCTCCCAACATTTGAAAAACAGAATGTAATTCTTCAGTCAGCATCTCCACACATTCATATTTTGAGAGAACTGTTGCTTGATTTTCTAAGCTGTCAAATGTTGTGAAAGCAAAAGATGTGAAAAGTTGCTCATTATTTAAAGTGAACTATCACTCTTCAGAATCAGAAAGACGACACCGAATTAGTAATAGGAAGCAAAGCATCAAACATTGTGAAAACACTTGAAGAAAAGGAAAAAGTAGTTTTCTTTGCATCTAACAGGACTTATTTTGTTACTGCACGAGACTACATTGTTCACAAATTCCCATAAAAAATTAAGTCTTGAAAAATGCAGCTGTGGCAAGAGTGAATAATCTCGACAATTCCAACTTTCCTTCTGTTCGCTACTTTGTGGATTTGTTTCCCTTGATTTTTCCCAGTACAAGAAAGTAAAACAAGGGATGCAGCTATGGATGAAACTGAAAAACAATTCTCAACTCTTCAGATAGACAACATTTCAGCCCTTAGTGCTACAGGAGATAGTGATGATGTTAGGTGGGCCAAGTTATCCAGGATTTGTGGTGTTGTGGGCATTTTAAAATACAATAGAATATGTAGAATAATGTTGTTCATCCTGTCCATTCCACACAGCAATACAGAATGTGAGCATGTTTTAAGTTTGGTGGAAAAAAACAGGACCCAGTTCAGATCATCCATGTCTAATGATACTATAGAATCAATTTCAGTTTTGAAATGCAAGAACTCAGGCTTATGTTATGAACAAAATGTTAGTGCATAATTCCTAAAGAAAGCCACAGCTGCTTCTTTAAAACCACAGTGCTCCATCTCAATATTAACAGCAGAATACAACAATATAGCAAAAATAGATAATAGTTGTATGACTCCATAGTGCTCTAATTTAAGTAGGAAGNCTTATGTTATGAACAAAATTTTAGTGCATAATTCCTAAAGAAAGCCACAGCTGCTTCTTTAAAATCACTGTGTTCCATTTGAACATAAACAGCAGAATACAACAATATAGCAAAAATAGATAATAGTTGTATGACTCCATAGTGCTCTAATTTAAGTAGGAAGATGGTTTTATTTCATTATTTTAGTGCAGATTTAACCAATTAAGCTAACAACGTAATGCAGATATTTTGGAGAAAGCAACGAGCACTAGTTAAATCTTTAAAATTGCTGTGCTCTGATGCTTTGTCTCACACTCCACTGAAAGTAGAAAAGTAATAAAATATTAACATATTATGTTTGCTTAGTTATGTTATTAGTGTAGTAAAGTGTAATGGGCCTTTTTCATGTTAAGCGGTAGTATGTATGGTAAGCCTGCATTGTTCAGTGTAATTTTTATTCAAAAATTTAAGAGTTTTATGTTTACGAAATCTTCCTAATTATGATTTTCTAAAGGTGACAGGTATGCATATATCTACATATAGTAACTTACACAGTGGCCTGTGAAAGAACATGATGCAATTAGAAATTACACACACATCAATTAAACACCACCACCACACATATTAAGGCTTGAGATTTTACATTGATTTTAAATTTGTTTTCTAAAGTATCCAATTTTGGAATAAAAATACTTTATTTAGGTTTTAAAAAAAGTTTTTGAAAATTGTTTTTTAAGATAACTAAAACAGACTTTAGATTTGCTGTGAAACTATAATTTCTTTATCGTAAATCTGCTGTTTTATTTTGCAATCTGTTATTACAAGTCAAATGTAACTCTCTGCATGGCAAATTCAAAAATAATTATTCAGATTTTTTTTTTTTTCATAAATGCGTATTTTCATTAGGTTGCTAGCAAACAAAATAAATCTAACGGCTATAAGTATGTAATAGTTTGTGCATCCAGTTGAATTACAATATGTACTAATATTTTTACCAACTGTTTAACACCCGGACACAGTAAAAATGTACTTACAAGAAACAAGCCAGCGAGAATTTCAACAATATCAGCTACCAAAGTTAACTTAGTAATCATAAGTATTTAAAGGTGTTCATTTCTTCTTTCCATTTACACACATACTGTTATTTAATGTATTTTTCGTTACAGTGATCATTGATACATTTTAACACAAGCAAATTGTAAAAAAGTATCTATATAACTAAATTGGTAGATATGCACATAGCATTTTACACTGAAGAGCCAAAAAAACTTGTACACCTGCCTAATATCGCGTAGGGCCCCCGCGAGCACGCAGAAGTGCCGCAAGACGACGTAGCATGGACTCGACTAATGTCTGAAGGCATGCAGGAGGCAATTCACACCATGAATCCTTCAGGGCAGTCCATAAATTCATAGGAGTGCGAGGCGGTGGAGATATCTTCTGAATAGCACGTTGCAAGGTATCCCAGATATGCTCAATAATGTTCATGTCTGGCGATTTAGGTGGCCAATGGAAGTGTCTAAAGTCAGAAGAGTGTTCCTGGAGACACTCGGTAGCAACTCTCGATGTGTGGGGTGTCGCATTGTCCTGCCTGAATTGACCACGTCCGTCTGAATGCACAATGCACACGAATGGGTGCAGGTGATCGGACAGGATGCTTACGTATCTGTCACCTGTCAGAGTCTTATCTAGACGTATCAGGGGTCCCATTTCACGCCAACTGCACACGTCCCATACCATGACAGAGCTTCCACCAGCTTGAACAGTCCCCTGTTCACATGTAGGGTCCATGGATTCATGAGGATGTCTCCATACCCGTACACGTCCATCCGCCCGATACAATTGGAAACGAGACTCGTCAGACCAGGCAACGTGTTTCCAGTCATCAACAGTTCAATGGCGGTGTTGGCGGGCCCAGACGATGCGTAAAGCTTTGTGTCGTGCAGTCAACAATGGTGCACGAGTGGGCCTTCAGCTCCGAAAGCCCATATCAATGATGGTCCGCTGAATAGTTTGCACGCTGGCACTGGTTGATGCCCCAGCATTGAAATCTGCGCCAATTTGTGAAAGTGTTTCACGTCTGTCACGTTTAATGATTCCCTTCAGTCGTAGTTTGTTCACAATCTTTTTCCGGCCGCAGCGATGTCGAAGATTTGATGTTTTACCGGATTCCTGATATTCGCGGTACACTCGTGAAATGGTTGTACGCGAAAATCCAAATTTTATCGCTACCTCGGTGATGCTATGTCCCATCTCTCGTGCGCCGACTATAACACCATGTTCAAACTGACTTAAGTCTTGATAACCTGCCATTGTAGCAGCAGTAACCGATCTAGCAACTTTGCCAGACGCTTGTTGTCTTGTATAGTCGTTGCCGACCGCATTGCGGTACTCTGATTGGTTCCATACCTCTGTTATTTGCATACGCACGCCTGTACCAGTTTTTTTGGCTCTCGAGTGTATATAGTAACAGGATATGTGTAAGGACTGCATTTATTGGTTTAATGTTCCTGGAAGTGTGTCAATAGGCAAAAAAATTTGCGCATGGATTTTTGTAATAATCTGAAAAGTAATGGCCTGTTTCACAGTTGTTATTTTAAATGATCATCCAGTGAAATTTTTTCATCTATTTAAGGACTCTCACCATTTCGTATCCTACCATTTATTATTGTTGCTACAAAATTAATAAAATCCAGAACCAGCTTGAATCTCAGGCGAGTTACTATTAGGTGATGTTAAAGTATGATCTGCTCCTGCAGTGTAGATGTTATTCACCCTCAGTCGAGAATTTGTACTCTTAATAACTGCTCTAAAAACTGAAAGCTTCATATTATTAGTGTTTCATTCATTTTTATTATTTCAGATAATAATTTTGTATTTGAAGCACAACTTCAATTTTATCCTGAATTGATATGGCATCTATCACAATAGTCTCACAAATCATTCTCAACAAAAATTTATCGAGTAATATTTTTAATGACAATTTTTTGAGAATTATTTTTAATAATATACTTGCAATTTTCCCGTAACTGCATTAATAATTAACATTTACAAGTCATTATTAGATAAAACTATTATCACAAAAAAGAAGCAATATAAAGTAACAGTCAGTCAGTCTTAAAATACCAGTGCACAAAATAAAAATACCTTTTAAAATCATTGAAGTAAAATACAGGTTTTTATGAATATTGGTTCCTTCAAAGGAGGTCCTGAACTTCTAATACCTTGTCAGTTATAAGCTTTTACTGTTGACAGTACAATTACGTAAGAAAAATACTAAACATTGTGCAGCGAAATAACACAATATTACAGACGTATGCATCATGTGGTAAATGGTACTAGGCTTCCAATTCTAGCACAAAGTTAATAATTGTGATGCACACACCACCTGTTTAGTTGAAAATGAACTGCATTTCCTCTTTGAAAGTTGCAGGCGATACTGAACTCTTCCTGCACTCTTAAAGCAGAATGTAGCACTACTCACAAGGTCTCAAGAATAGTTCCAAAATCTTATAATAGGGTTCAGCACATGCTCTAAATATTTTACATTTTAATTTCTGTAACTTTTCAAAGAAGAAACTCTGTTGGACCTTTAGGCAAAACTACATGCTCCCGCTGGAGCACTGCATCTGTTGCGACCACCTTGCTACGTTCATTTCCCCAGCTGTGTTATTACTGGGAACTTCCCTTGGTGGTGTGGGTCGACCCGAAATATCACTGGCATGAAAGTGGGATGGCCACCTGTCGCTGGTGGTGCTTGGAGAGTAGCGGAGGTGGGGGTGCACTCTAGCACACGTTGCCGGCAATGGTGACCGCCACATTTTGATTGACCTGTCCCCAGAAGAGGTCCTGTCATAGCTGCGCTGGTGTAGCGGGACGAACAGGCTACGGGAGGATTGATGTGGCATGCGTCATCTGAAACAATACAAGAAGACACCAGCACACCTTTCTTGACAATAACAAATTAATCATTGTATTGTCCAGATACTGGATAGTCGCAAATGAGTATTTCAGATTTCGTGAGAAGTCGAAAACGTAATTGATATTCTTAAAAAGTATGATCCTGTTATGAATCAGCTTTGGAAACAAGGGCAAAGAATAGTACATAGTTAAGAAACACAATTAAAGATTTAATTCAATCACAATGCTAAAGTATAAAAATATATTGCTTATGGCAGATGGAACAAGTGACTGTTGTCACTACTTGCAAGCGAATATTATTATTGTTACGTAGATATTTTGATAACCAAAATGGAGCAGTTGAAACGCTTGTCACGCATACACAAACAATTTTCAGCACAATGAACAGAGTGATGGAGGAATAGAAACTCTGCTGGAAATGTGTCCTAGTCTATTTCATATAAAAATTCCATATTTTGACAGCCAGTGTGTGGCGGCGTCATAAGGGGAACAACATACCACATACAAAATCCTGTACCAGCTGATGCATGAACGATTGAAAAAGAATTTCATGTTATAGTCAATTCACTGTTACTTCCAACCTTTCTGAAACACACCTAAAGTTCTACTTCCAGTATAATCCGCTGCCTCATGCAAACCAAGCTTAACCAAGTCTAGAAATTATACTATGTATAGAGTGCACCAAATTCGTGAGCACTCAGTTCAATTATATTTTGCATGAGGACTATTTCCTTCAAAGTATTACCAAATACCCATTTTCTCACTGTTTTTATTCATATTAATTGTAAATTAAATGTGTTTTATTGATAAAATAGAAGTATATGTGGTATAGAAATGCATTAATAGTAGACAGCATAAAAAACATTAATTCTGTCGACATGTACAAATTTTGGAGATAGTTGGTGAACTAATGTAATTTCTATACATATGGGTGGTGGACAAACCGAAGGATTGGGATTGATCGAAGGATTGGCATGGGTTGCTGTGGATTGTGGAGGTGGAGTGGTGTGTGGTGTGTGCTGAATAGGATAATTTGTGAGGAATTCTGAGGAGGATTGCTGTATGGTGCTAAGTGCGGTGCTGATTGATGGAAAGGTTGCATGCAAGATTGTTGAAAAAACCTTTCTTTAATAAATTTTTTATTTTCTTTAAAAAAAAATTTGGGATTTTATAAAAAAATATTAGAATTTCTGTTTTGGTTAAAGGTTTTCATGGTCATGGGGTCAAGGTCATATGTAAGGTCAAGGTGAAGGTCACCCATATCTAACATTTTTGTCGGAGTCATCAGTGCCACCTAGGTGTTGAAAATGTAAACAAATTACAAATGAAAAAACCAATATGGTGGGTGGAGTGCATTCGACAGAATGAGCGATGGTGAGAGGGAGGGGAGGGGAATGTTAATACAATGTGATTGATTGGAGGGGGTTCAGTCATGTGCTAGACGTGGTGTTGTGGGAAACCTCTGGAAATAAGTTTTTAAATAAATTTTTAAATAATGATATATTAATAATTTTAATTAATTTTTTTTATAAATTTTTGAAGTTAGTTTTGGGCATATGTTGTGATTTTTCGTGTTCATGGTTATACAAGGTTACTGGGTCAAGGACAAAATACAAGTTCAAGGTCACTTGAATTCAATATGGTGTTTGGGTGATGTAATGACATGGCAGCCTAAACACCGGAATGACAGAACATGAGGCCGGCTTCGGCTCCTGACCCCGTTTTGTTCAAACATTCTAAATTTAAAAATTTTTATTTCTGGTTGAGGGTTTTGAGTCTTGCATCTTGGGTCTTGAGTTTCGGTTCAAGGGTCTTAAGTCAAGTGTCAATGTTTTTTTTTTTTGTATAAATTTTTTTGGCTTCAAAGTCATCCAAGGTTAAGATCGAGGTCATAAACATATAACACGGCTGACAAGATGAAAACTGGCTGACCTGACGAGAGCTGGTCATGTGTCTGGAGCTTAATCGAACCACCTGCTGTAGAACCCCGGACCTCCTACATGAACATCATTTAATAATGTTTTTAAATAATTCTTTAATTTTTTTTTTAATTTTATACATTTTTTGCAATTTTTAAATTTTTTTTCAATTCTTGAGTTCAGTCAGTCAAGTTCACGGTCATAGGGTCAAGGACACGGCCAAGTTGCCAAAATCCAGCATGGCAGTTGGGTGATGTAATAACATGGACATGGTGACCGGTTGGTGCCTCGGCTCCTTTCCCATGTTCCCTCTATGTCCAAACACTAGAAATTTTAATTTTCTAATAATTGTCAAAAAATTTTATAAATTTTTTTATAGATAGGGGAACTCAGGGTGGAACGGGATACTTAATGTTTAACAATTTTTTTTTAATTGGGTAATTACACAAAACACCTGATAAAGATGAAAAAACATAACTTTATATTGTTAAGAATCACATGTAACATGATAAGTACTTATAACTAAACATCTTTTATTTTATTTTTTTTTTTTTTTCAAAAAAGTCTGCAAATTTCCCGTTCTGCCCCACATACGGGGCAGAATGGGATAGGTTTGTAAAAATAAATTCTATTACTAAAAAATTAAAAAAACAGTGGGAATTACTGCCTTAAACCTACGGGAGAGTCTGTTGTCAAATCGTAATCGTGATCATCAGTAGACTTTTCAGCGGAGCATTCATTGTTTTCCAATTGAATGTCAGTTGTCGCAGAAGGCAGGTAGTCTGCGTCTGAAAAAACGTTTAGATCCGGTGGCCATATCCCCGTTTTCCTAAAGCCGTTTATAGCGGTTGACATTGTAGCAGCGTGTAAAAATGATGCACCAAAGATTGTTGATATTTGAAAAAGTGTAACAACTTTTCCTGGATGGCTTCTAAGCCATTTTCTGACTTCTTCACCGTAGTAAAGACTAAGGGGCTTGAAAAACGTTACATCTAAAGGTTGCAACTTATGAGAAGCGTGAGGCGGTAAACAAAGAAGAACCACACCATTTTCTCTAGCCATTTCAAGGAGCTTCAGAATTTTGGTATGGGTCGAATGTCCATCCACAATGAGAAGAACAGGCGATTCTTTTGTGGCTTTTGAAAACTCAATAAANGCAGCTTCAGAATTTTGGTATGGGTCGAATGTCCATCTACAATGAGAAGAACAGGCGATTCTTTTGTGGCTTTTGAAAACTCAATAAACTTTGCAAACAAGACTAGAAATAATTCAGTAGTCATCCAACCCGAAGGGTGAACTTCACACCAGCCTCCTGGGGGTAAGCCAAGGTCAAACTCTTGTTTTTTCTTCATTCTTGGGAAAATAAGCATTGGCGGCATGTATAACCCAGATGCCGACATGCAAACCTCCGCTGTCACTGTTTCTCCNACCCAGATGCCGACATGTAAACCTCCGCTGTCACTGTTTCTCCACGTTCAGCAGATGTTACAGCCCCTACTTGCCTTTTTCCCTTCAGAGCTATTATTTTAGACTGACTTTTTGAATTAACCGACACGCCGGTTTCATCGCAGTTGAAAATTTTGTCAGCAGTTAGCTTGCACTTATCAATAACTTCGTTAAGAAGAGAGTTAAACTTCGAAACTGCGACCTTATTAAATCCCATAGCTCGCGCGCCACTTGTATTTTCTGGAGTACGAATAGACAAGCTTGGGTGCCTATCAAGAAAACCTACAATCCAATCCTGCCCAGCTAGACAAGTTTCTTTGTTAAATCTGTGCTCTAACCCATTTTTGTCTGCCAACTCATAGGCTAATGACCTAAGATCTTTCATAGTNCATAGGCTAATGACCTAAGATTTTTCATAGTTAGACCAAAAAGCCTACTTTCCATTGTCTTTAGATATGATACCAGTTCTTGTTCTGGGGTAAACACATTTTTATATTTTCCATTAGATTTATCAACTTTATAGTCAGGATTGTACCTAGCCTTTTTTACATATCTTTCAAGAGTCGACTTTGGCACATTAAATTGGTTAGCAGCCTTTAAAAACCCCATTTCAGATGACAATACGGCTGCCATAGCTGATTCCATCGCTTGGACATCCTATTTTTACCTTTCCGTCTTCCTATTGTACGTTCGGACCATCTGGAATAACAAACAAACATTTTTACATGGGGCAGAACGGGATACTATCCCGTTCTGCCCCATCCCGTTCCGCCCCCATAGCACTTTTTAGGTTATGAGTGTTTGCTGAACTGAAAACCTGACGTATTTATACTTACTACGCACGCATATTATAGCTAATGACATGCACTATAACGATAAATAACACACATTAGTGTTGAATTAATGGTTAGAAGTTTACCTTATATTGAAATCAGCGAAAAGTTACAAAACACGCGTCAGAAAACCACGAACACTCGGTTAACTCAGAAGGCTGTGTCTGAACTGGTCAAAATGGCTTCCAAGTCTTCTCTACCGTCTGTAGGCTTAGTTCAATGTGTCTCCGCTAGTCTCTAGCACTCTTCAATCGAAGAAAGTGCCCTATCCCGTTCTGCCCCGCTATCCCGTTCCGTCCCGAGTTCCCCTACTTTAATAAATTTTCTTATAAATTTTCAGGATTTTTTGTGGGGTTTTCAATGTTAAAGGTAACCGGGTCTAGGTCACCGACATCCAACATGGTGGACAATATGGCCACTGGCCGACCGAAATGACAGAGCATGAACAGCTCCGACGCTCCGCGCCCCCATGCCCTTTTCCCAACTCATATTTTTCCTTATACTATAATTGAATCATATCTATCAAATGATTTGACAATTTTAAACCAAACTTTTTATATTGACATTATCTATTTGATGCACCAGACATGGCAATACAGGGCCTGTTTCTAGGCATTTTGTACGAAAGCGCCAAATGAGAAATTGAAGTTTTTATACCATCTCTCGACCAGTAAACACATTTCCACCCAATTCTGCACTGTAGGCCATGTAAACTTACATGATTTAAGGGTTTTGCACACTTGTTTTAAAGATGATGCCCCATGTAGATATTTGAAGTTGCTAAACTCAGTCTACCAAATATCTGGGCCACAGATGGTCCGCGAGGACTAAAGAAGTTGTCCGCGGAACATTTATTTATTTTACTGCGATTCAACAACTACAGTAGAGGCATCTCATTAGGCCTCTTTTGACGTTTCTCAAATTTTGTGACAATATAACTTTGTATAGGCGGTCACATAATTCCATTTAAGTTTTTAAAGTTTTTACTGAACACTAGCATGTCATTAAAAATAATAATAATAGAAACGTGTGTTTTTATGTCAAATGTAAACTGTTACCACGATTAATATATTTGCTAAACATCATCAGTTTATATTTCAATAAATTCGAACCTCATTACTAAGTTACGATTTAAGGGGCACCTGGTGCCCTAGCGGTGCTACGCTAGTTCGTCGGGCGAGCGTGAGGCTTACGGGAGCGAGCGATCGACATTTCCCTGCAGCGAACGTCAGTCGCACAGTTCCAGTGGTATTTACCGAACGTGTGTCTTAACCCCTTTAAGTGTGGATGTGAAATCTAAATTGGCGCTCTCGTTCTTGAACTTTGTCTGTAAGTACCTAGTCATTTAATACAGTGACTCAATATTCATGTTAACTTTTACCTAAGGATGAGAATGAATTTCAAATGTAATTAAAAAGAATATACCTTTTGTATTCTTTATACTTTTTATACTCGATTGCATTTTTGTTTTATTTTCAAAATATGGTGCTAGTAGTTAAATATAGTTTGTTCGAAGACGGATTCATGACAGNCCAAAATTGTATGTTTTCAATTTTTTTTTTTAACTTTTTAAAAAATTTTGAAAGTTAAAAAAATGAATTATATATTTCAAAACTTTCAATTTTTTTTCAATATTTCAAAAGTTTAAAAAAAAATTCTGCGACATTCCATGACGGCTATTTTTTTCCCTACATAGCCACAGGCAGTGTTCTTTCGGTGAATCCCCTTTCCCATTAAATCGCCTGAGGCAACGAGCTTTGTCCCTAAGACGAATCCCAGACATAGCCTCGGGCTACAGGATGCTGTCGTGACGTAATGGATAGACCTTTTGGACGGGGGCTGCGGTGGAGCGTAGGGTAGACACAATTCTAAACTGTCACGCTCTCGCATTCAATAGCGAGGGGTGCCGCGGTTACGTAGTGGATAGACATTGCCTCAGGCAGTGTCCCTCTGACGACTCCCCCTTGCCATTAAATCGCCCGAAGCTACGAGCTGCGTCCCTAAGATGAATCCCGGACGCCATGACATAGCCCAAGGCTACGGGACTTTGCTAGTTTTTGTGGCATTTCGACGGGGGCTGTGGTGGAATGGGGGATAGACACTATTCTAAATGTCACACTCTCGCATTCAATAGCGAGGGGAGCCATGGCGACGTAGTGGATAGATGTAACCGCAGGCAGTGTCCCTAAGACGAATCCCAGACGCCATGACATGGCCTCGGGCTACAGGATGTTGCAGTGAAGTAGTGGAAAGTCAACCCACTTCTCGGGGGACGCCATGACAGGGCCCCAGGCTACAGGATGTTGCGGTGATATAGCATATAGACCATTACTCACTTGGTGGCATGGTAGCACAGTGGTTAGACATATCCCCAGGCGAAATGTGATTTTCAGGAAATATTTATATATAGCCCCGGCTCGTGTGAGTTTCGAAAAATGGTGTATACCTCCACCGAATCCCTCGTGTCCCTGCAACGAATCTCATAGCCTCAGGCAACACGTTATGTTGGGAAATAATGTACAAAATATTGTTATGCTCCAGGCATTGGTTGCATCCTCGAGAAGTTCTGGTTTTTTTTAAATGTGACAACTCGCACACATATAGGTTTGGGCAATGTGGGGGAAGTAGTATTTCAAAAACTTGTTTAAATAACAAGTGGTCATATTCTGTTATTGCCCCAGGCCCTTGCCAGCGTCCTCGAGAAATGACGGTTTCGTAAAAATGCGAGAAAACATATAGATTTGGGCAGTGCAGCAGAAGTAGTATTCCAAAAACATGTTTAAAAAATAATAATCTTTCATATTCTGTTATAGCTTCAGGCTCTGGCCAGCGTCCTAGAGAATTGCAGGTTTCGAAAATATGTGACAACACATAAAGGCTTGGGCAACACGGGGAAGTATTTCAAGAAAACTTGTGTGTTTAAATAATAATAATCGTTCATATTCTGTTATAGCCGCAGGCCCCGGTCATGAAAACAGCGCGGCGTCGCACGGCCCCCGAATCGCCGAGAGAGAAATACGTTTTATTTATGGTGCAATATGAGCGATGGAAATATATATATATATACTATTAGTATTTCCTTTTTGCTAGAGCCAGGCGGTGTGTGAGACACTTCCCCGAGAAAAACGTATATATGCTGTATGCTCAGTCAGTACGCAAAAAAAAGGTCATGCACACATTTACATATGCACATTGCACGCGCTCACTTTCAAGGCAAAAAGTAGCAGGCAATGTGGGGGAAGTTTTTCAAAAACTCATGTGTGTTTAAATAAGTAATATTATTATTAATATTCCATTATAGCCCAAACACACTGCAGATGCGTTCCAAGAAAACAACGCAGGGCGCTGCCCCGACTCCTCATTTTGAAAAATATGCTTATTATTATTACATCGCCCCAAGACTGTGGGCCGCCGCCGAGAGATGATCACCCCAGGTCTCGAATGTTAAAAAAAAATGTACATAAATATCGGAGATTAACCGATTTGCATATCAGTACAGTGGAGATCGTGCCTCAGTCAAGCACGCTTCCTGTCTGCATCAGTGTTGTTGACGAAGATAAAACTAACGTCTTTACATTACTCCACGGAAAGCTATTACCGGGCACCGTACGAGGTATAATAGCAGGACCGAGCAATTGCGGTAAGATATATGTGCTTGTCAGCCTCCGAGAGGAACCCAACGGTCTTCGGTTCGAGGACATTTACCTATACTCGAAATCGCTTCAACAGCAAATAATACAAGCTGTGTACGGGCTTCGTTATTTCCCATTTATTGACAATGACACAGTTGTGCAGCCAAACGAAGCCTTACCAAACTCTGTGTTTATATTCGATGACATGGTGTGTGAGAAACAGGCGACAATGCATCAATATTTCAGCATGGGATGCCATGTAGTAGTGGATTCTATTAACCTATGTCAAACATATTCACGAATGCTTAAACAGCTTCTACATGACAATGCTAATTTCCTAGTCCTATTTTGTATGGACGACCTGAATTTACACCATGTCTACTCTGACAATGTTAATACCGATATGACATTCGACAGATTTAAAGACATGTATTCGTATTGCTTGTGCAAACCTCATGGTTTTGTAGTGATAGCAAAAGATTTTCCACTTGATAAGGGTCGGTACCATAGGGGTTTTGATCACTTCATTATCTATCATCAGTGAAGTATAAACGACTCAGTATTCAAGTTCGGCCATAGCGGTCTGAAGCGGGTGCCAGAAAGTGTAATTATCTTTACTATCGACGGGAGCTGTTGTTTCGGAGGAAAACGAGCCAAGCATCTAGTTGGGGCGAAACATGATGGTGATGCTGTGAATGTATCCTTTGTCCGCAGCATTACTTCGGAAGTGTTGCGACCAGTGGCGGCACTTCAAACTAGTATTGAGATGCATCTGCATCTGCGCACATTATTGGCAGGTATGGCACAATTCGCCGCTTTAGAGACAGCGCTGAGTGGTGTAGGCGAGCGTATAGCCAACAGAGTTCATACGAGCATGACAAGTGAATTACAACCATTGACCGAAGACATTAAGAAACTGTCTGCTTTGGGTGGGAAGCTGGCCACTGTGGAAGGCCGCCTCTTCGATACCAATATACTAACCACTAACATGGATTTGTGGCTTGGTACATAATTGAAAATGTGTCCCAATTGACTGCTTTTACTACCGGGGATGCACTCGAAGCAATGGAAGGTAGGCTGTCTGGCAACACGAGCATACTGTCCACCAAGATGGAGGTCCAGCTTCACAAATTATCCAAAGATGTACTGAAACTGAATGCATTAAAGGGTAGAATTTCAGCAGCGCAGAAGAAAATCACTGATGTGGGAGAGCAAGTTAGCGCGAGAGTTCTAGCAGGCCTAATGTAAAGACCGAGAGCTTTGCCAAGTTAACCTCAATATATAAGAAGCTGGATTCGAACCTCGTCGCTATGGAAGGTCATCTGTTCGCCTGAACGAATGTACTGTCTACGAAGCTGGATGCTCAGCTTCGCAAATTATCCGATGATGTTGGGAAACTCAGCATGTTAGGTGGTAAGATTTCAGCTATGGAGAAGAAAATTAATGATGTGGGTGACCAAGTTAGTGTTTGTGTTCTTGTTGCTCTCACTGCTTAACTAGACATTTACCTTAATGACAAAACTGCGAGTGACATCACCCTGGATGCAATAAGTAAGAAGCTAGAATCGAACCTCGATGCGTCAGTACGATGACCATCCCAGTGAATAAACATTTTCAGACTTTAACTAATAATATGCGGAGAGTAGTGGGAAGCAAGCTGCCTGCTGTAGAAGCACAGCTTTTCGATTTGGGTGAAGGTGTTGACTATAGGTCTCTTACAACCCTCGTGGTGGCATTGAGGGATAATCTACGTGTAGCAAACGAGAGTGCATGCAAGCTAAGTGGTGTGGAAGCCAAGTTCACCACAGTTGAGACAAAGCTCGAACAGTTCAACATTAAGGGTTTTGCAATCCTTTACGCGAAAATGGTCGGTCACCTTAATGTGTTAGGCACAGGTTCAACTACGTTAAACACATTACGTACACAGCTGGAGAGCATAGGTCGCCTAGAAACAAAACTCAGCTCTATATTCGAAGGCATGACCAATAAACTTATTACAAATATGCTCGAAGAACCCGATAGCCGTAACAGAACTCTGAGTACAGGACTTTCGGAAATTGAGGAAATTATCCGCCACAGTATTGTTTGTTATTTAATGGATGCATTGTGAGCACATGTGTACTGTGGTCCTCCAGAAACTCAATACGTTCGAAGATAAAATTATCAATCTGATTGCGCGTAGAGCCATTGTCTTATATATATAGTTTGAACACTTCACTTTTATTTTTAGTATAATGTCTGCCGCCATCGAAGATTTACGCAGTGTCATTGCAAGTGTGTGTGATAAGTATCTACTGGCCAAGCGAGCTCGTATGGAGCATGATGCAGTATTGGAAGTCTTCCGCCTGCTCATATCCTGGCTTTATACTTAACAGAGGCAAACTGTTCCCGCTGTCGGTAACTTGAAGACCGACCCGGACGTCGAACTCAAGTCACTTCCAGAGGTCGACGATGATGATGATGATGATGATGATGAGGTTTCTTGGGCTGAATGGAAACATAAAAAAAAAGGACGGTTCTCAGTCATGCTCGGTCACTGTTCGTAATTATCTCACTTCTTACACGACTCGTTTTAATGATGGCATTTGTGGAGTTTATAGGAGGAATAAGAAATGGTATTTGGGGAATAAGCAAATATTTTTTCTACCCAATGATTATATACAGATTGACAATGAAACAATACGGGCCTCTACGAGCTCCTATTCAAACGCCGACCTGTAGAGTTTACGTGAGAGGCACTTCACCAATACAAGAAATTACTTAAAATCACGAGTGCGCATTTAACCGATAATGATGTAACCGCCAATACATATAAGGATGAGTCACGCCCGAAATTCGACATTGTTGCCGAATTGTTTCCCAATGTAGGCCTAGCAAGTGGCTCGGGACTGGCTTCGAAGCTTGATGGGGCAGTTAACTCGAGTACATGTACTGGTACGATGTAAATGAGCCTGTAGCGCACCTACGACTACTCGTAACATCTCAACGGGCAGGTAATCATTAACACACGAATGATATTGTGAATGTCATGGAGGAATTGCGAGAAGGCGGATACATGTACTGAAAATAAAATGTCTCGTACGTAGATTGCAACTGAGCTTCACCGGCCAGCACAAAGAAATTTCCGGAGAAGAAGAGTAATTATATTTGCACTTCACTATTTGTATCAAGCTGACCTGGTGGAAATGATTCCGTATGCTTCTGTTAATAAGGGCTATAGATACATGCTAACCGTAATTAATTGTTTCAGCAAATATGCTTGGACTGTCGCAGTTCGCCAGAAAAGTGGGCCGCTATGAAAACGGTTTTACGTGATAAGGGAGTGCCGAAAAATATACAGACTGATTTAGGTATGGAATTCTACAAGAAGGCTTTCCGTTCACTAATGGGCGTGAATAACCTGCCATTATAGCAGTAGTAACCAATCCAGCAACTTTGCCAGACGCTTGTTGTCTTATATAGGCATTGCCGACCGCATCGCATTACTGTGATTCGTTCCATACTTCTGTTATTTACACATCTATACCAGTTTTTTTGGCTCTCCAGTGTATTATTTTATTGTTATATTTACACACATATTTGTGAACTATCCTGTAACTTTTCGATTCTCGTAGAATATCTCCTAGTCTTGCCTGCTACACCTCCTGCCACGTACCTGAGTTATCTATATTAGTATACATATACTGCGGTGGAATCTTCGTCGTCTAGTTCACCAGTATTGTCTCCTTCCTCAGCAGCATTGCCTAACACCCCTTCCATTGCCATTGTATGCAGACCTGCGCTACAGTGTGGTTTTTGCGACCATGTGTTTACGGACCACCGGAATGGATTGCGTCACGAACATAACTGCTCTCTCAATCCATTCCGGCAGCCTGCCCAACATCTCTGCGATAGGTGTGGTCTCCAATTCAGCCACACAGACAAGCTTGCCGAACATAGTGCAACATGTATAGGACTGATCAGGCACGCCGCTTCGCTCAACTGTGCGTTCTGTAATGAGGGCTTCGGGCACTCTTGTAATGCCTGGCGTCATGAACGCATTTGTTGGGCGAACCCTACTGCTCCATCAAGGGCATGTGGGACTTGCGGCCGGCAGTTTACCAGAACCGATAGGCTTCATGTGCACAGTGCAAAGTGTTCTGGTACTGCCATAACAACCTGCCAGTGGCGAAGCGGGCATGAGTGGCAATCCCACAGCCAGGGCCGTCCCATCACGTTTCAGCTCGTGCTATTGGAGCGAGGGTAGCTCTCGCCGAGGCTTCACTGCCACTGGGGCTGGCGAGAGCCACTCGTATGGGTTCGTGGAGTTTGAAAGCGCGTTCCGGGGCATAATGAAAATGTACGTCGCCGAGAATACCTCGAGGGTAGCCATAGACATTTGCGGCAACCTCGAGCAGATGAGAGCTAATATTGTCGGCCAACTTGAGCGGGGGGCGGTCAAATTTAATTTAATTATCTAGTGCATATATGGCAAACCAGAACCGCATGTATATGAGGTCGATCAGCGATCATTTAAGACGAAGAACACCCCTCTCTTTAATGTGGCCAACATAGAGGCAGCTGTGTCGGCTGCTATTGCCAAGCTGTGTCAGGAGGAGACTGACTATATGGAGAAGGGCAGTGGCTGGACCCTCAAAGCTGTGAAATGGGTCCAGTTATGCATTAATAAGCTCGACCCTCTTAGAGCCTCCTTGTACATCGCCCTGCCTGCAGGCATAGCAGAGAAATATGCCATCATCAACACGCACAATGCTGATCTGCAGTGCTTTAAATGGGCGATCCTGGCACGCTTCGTAGAGGGTGCATCCAGAGTGCGTCGACCAGCGATACATCAAGCTGAAGATGCGCTTCAATTTTTCCACCATTGGATTTCCCACCCCTCTACGGCAAATATCATCCTTTAAAAGAGTGAATCCGGAGGTCAGTGTAAACATATATGCTCTCGATGAGAAAACAAAAGTAGTGCCGATACAGGTGACAGGTGAAGAACTGGCTCAGCACTTTAATATGCTGCTTCTCACCACAGCGCAGGACCAGAGTGCACACTACTGTTATATAGCTAATTTCTCGCGTCTGGTACGCTCCCAGGTGACGTTATGCCCCAGTTATGTAGATATCTATAAATGCTGCCTCAAAGCATATGATAATCAACCATGTGTGACGGGGCTGACAGGTGCCGAAACTCTGGCTGAGCACAAGCTGTACTGCAATAGCCATGCCACAGTTCACGCCGACATGCCACAGCCGACCGCGAACTGCAAGCCGCCTATGCTCAAGTTCCAGAATTATCAGAACAGCGATAAGGTACCTATCGTAGTGTATGTGGACTTTGAGGTGACGCTGGTGCCCGTTTAGACATGTCAGCCGAACCCGGACATGTCCTACACTTATAGGTACCAAAAACACGAGCCCTATTATTATGGCATGTACATTAAAGTCGATAATTCAATTATTCCTGCCTCCAAGACGACCAGCCTACCCCTTTATGTTTTATGTTACACGGGCGAAGGCGCGTCGAAATGCTTCATGGAAGAGGAGGGTTAGGATAGGTCACCTGGCGAAATCCATATAAGGTCAGTCTGAACCTATGTGTGCACTCACTTATGAGGAACAGGCTGCCTATACGCTAGCCACTACCTGCTGCCATTGTTCAGGCGTGTTCACCTACAGCAACCGAAAGGTGCACGACCATGACCATTTTACCGGGCCGGCTTGTAATGACTGTAACAAGCTTCGCTGCCATCCCCATAGACTGCTGATACTCTTCCATAACTTAATGTATGATGCCAATTTCATAATTAAGCAGCTTGGCTATGGTTCCCAGGACATATTAATTATTCCTCATACCGAGGAGAAACTCATCACCTTCAGTAAAAGTTTGGGCGACAAATTCACCATACAATTTATTGACACATTTAGATTCATGTCTGCCAGCCTGGCAACACTCGCGCTGAATCTTCCGTCCAGCGACTTCCACACAATATCTTGCATCTTCGCGGTAGAGCAAGAGCTCAAGCTGGTAACCCAGAAAGGCATCTTCCCCTACGATTATGTTAACTCGTGGGAGAAGCTCGCCGAGCCGTGGTTGCCTGCTATAGAGTAATTTTACAATAGGCTTACTGCATGGAATGTTAGTGTGGAATGCACAAACCATCTGGGACGTGTTTTGCTGCCGCACCCTCCAGGACTATAAAGCGCTCTACCTTAAGACGGGCATATTGATTCTGTGCGATGTCTTCGAGAATTTCGGGGGGCTCGGTCTATGTACATACAGTCTTGACTGTGTGTGCTATATTAGTGCTCCCGGGTTCTCATTTGACGCGATGTTGCGAAAGACGCAGGTGGAATTAGAGTTGCTTACCGACTACAACATCCACCTGTTTATTGAGGCTGGTATCCGAGGAGAGGGGGCTCAATGTATTAAGCGGCATGTGGTGGCCAACAATAGGCATCTACCAACCATGTATGATGCCAGCAAGCCATCCACCTACCTGCAGTATGTAGATGCCAATAATTTATAACGGTGGGCTATGTCTCTGCTGCTACCATACGGTGGTTTCAAATGAACCGTTACGAACATCGATGTCATGAGCATGCCGGACGATGGAGATGTCGGCTACATACTGGAGGTAGATGTAGATTACCCTATCGCTCTTCACGAAGAGCATATGGATATTCTGTTCCTGCCAGTGAACGAGCATCCCCCCGGGTCCAAACATGCTAAACTCATGACGACCCTGGAGAGCAAGCTTCATCATATCATTCATTACGTTAATCTGAAGCAAGCATTGGATCATGGGTTATGGCTGAAGGCTGTTTGCTGTGCCCTTCAATTCCAGCAGAAGGCATGGCTAAAACATGAATACTTCGAAACGTCAGGCAGCTACAAACACCTTCAAGAAGGACTTTTTCAAATTTATGAATAATGCGACATACGGCAAATTTGTGGAAAATAAGCGAAAATGCCAGCGTATGGAACACGTGTGTAGAGAAGTTCGGGCAAAGAAATTAATTGCAAAACCTGCATTTAAATGCAGGACGATATACAGTGAATCGTTGTCCCTGGTCAAATTATGCCAAGAGAGCATAACCTTTTACAAACCCATATATGCTGGCTTTGCCGTACTTGACCTGTCGAAGATGCTCATGTATCGATTTTACTACGATGTAATGCGAGCGCAGTATGGGGGCAGTGTCCTTTTCTCTTATATGGATACTGATTCTTTTATAATGGAGATCGACTGCCCATACTTTTACGGCGACCTCGCCTCAGACCCGACGCTCACGTCGGAGTTCGACACCAGCGGCTACCCTCCCACTCATCCCTGCTACTCACCTTCCAATCCCAAGGTGATTGGCAAATTTAAGGATGAGTGTGGGGGTAATGATATGGTTGAGTTTTTCGGGTTGAGGGCGAAAATGTATGCATACAGATGCCAGAATACGGTAGTGAAATGCGCGAAGGGGATACAAAGGTGTGTAGTAGAGAATACGGTAACGTTTGACGATTATCTGCATATCCTTTTGGCCCAGCGCAGTATGAGAGTACAGGTCGGTAGTATTAGGTCGTACCACCACGAAGTTTATACCGAGCGCATGAACAAACTAGCACTTTTGTGGATGGACGACAAAAGAAAAGTCCTGGGTGATGCCATTCATACCGTCGCCTATGATTATCAGACCTAAAAGAAAACAGCTCTGGGCCAGCCCTACATTCTTATATATGTCTGTCGTCGGAGAGAGTGTTTTTCTGCCAACGTGTACTGGAGCACATTCAAGCATTGTATACCACTTGTCAGGTATATTGCTGAGGGCATTGGTAGCCATATTTATATCTCGATTAGCATGCTGTAGTGTGTGAAAGTGTGTTGCAGGCTTGCCAGGTATGCTGACTGATAGTCTACTGTAGCTCGTACAAGAGGTACGTTCCTAACATTGCCAGGTAAATTATAAGTTTTTATTTCCTGCAGTATACCGTAGCCCATGCAAGACCGGATGGCTTGCCGGTATACTAATATTTATTGGCCCGCGCAGTCTGATTCAGCATACTGTAGCTCATGCAAGAGTTGCAATCTTCTCTTTGCCAGGTATACTGGTTGGTGACATGCTGGAGCGTATACAAGCACCCATCTTACTTGCCTGGCATGTAACCAGCACGTCCTGTACATGTTTTTTCTCGGAGGTATACTGGAGCACATGCAAGTAGTTGTCGTCTTGCCAGGTATACCACTCATGTGTCCCTTTTCCCACATACTATATATATATATATATCTAATGTTATGTGTGGGTGCCCGTTTTCAGCTCGACGAGCATTTGTACATTTTCAATTATTATTATTATTCTGTAGTTCACGCTACTGTCCTGTTGTCGTGTATGTACCTGCCATATCTTGTGTATTTTGTGTGTGTTGCAATCACACACACACAATCCCTAACTGGTTATTCAACTTCGTGCCACACATATGTGTAGATATTGCTAAAGTCATTGTCGGCAATGGCTTGTCAAGCGTATGTGCATTGTCCCCCCTTTCTGTATCATAAGCTAATTTATATCAGGCTTATTTATATCATGCTACTTTATATATGATTTGCCATGTTTACGTGTGGTTTCCAACCATACTACAGCATATGTAATAGTCATATCGTCGTACATTTGGCTATTCTCTCTTGTTTTTTAGCAAACCATCGCACTGTGTTGGCATCACACACCGTGTTGTTGGTATCACACTGTAGTACTCATTCATATTTTTTATATTCGGTTTCCCTATGCCGAAACGTTCGCTTTATTAGTTATCTCCCTGCTGCTTCGCAACCCGCCTGTTCACTATACCTGTGACGTTACCAATATATATATATATATATTGATAGTGTCGTAGGAATAGTGTACTGCCCGGTTCCAAGTCCGGGGGTCCGTCTGCATGGTTATGTCATGCAGATGGTAAGTGGGAGGACGAAGCAGCAGCAACTGGCAAGTGAAGGTAAGTGATGCGTGTGTATGTAACTTGCGATACTTAGGTTAGTTAATTTTGGAAATAGTGTATTTCTCTCGGCGGCAGTCTGCACGGTCTTGAGGCTATGTAATAATAATAATAATAAGCATAATTTTCAAAATGGAGAGTTGGGGCCAATCGCCCCGCGTTGTTTTCTTGGAACGCATCTGCAGTGTGTCTGGGGATATAACGGAATATGAATAATAATATTACTTATTTAAACACACGCGTGTTTTTGAAATACTTCCCCCATGTTGCCTGCCACTTTTTGCCTTGAAAGTGCACGCATGTGTATGTAAATGTGTGCATTACTTTTTTTTTTGCGTACTGACTGAGCGTACAACATATATATACGTTTTTCTCGGGGAAGGGTCTCACACACTGCCTGGCTGTAACAAAAGGAAATACATTAGTTTAAATATATATATTTCCATCGCTCACGTCGAGCTGTAAATAAAACGTATTTCTCTCTCGGCGAGTCGGGGGCCGCGCGCCCCCGTGTTGTTTTCATGACCGGAGCCTGCAGCTTTAACAGAATATGAACGATTATTATTATTATTTAAACACACGAGTTTTCTTGAAATACTTCCCCATGTTGCCCAAGCCTATATATGTTGTCACATTTTTTCGAAACCTGCAATTCTCTAGGACGCTGGCCAGGGCCTGGGACTAGAACGGAATATGAGCAATTGTTATTTGAACAAGTTTTTGAAATACTACTTCCCCCTATATGTGGGCGTGTTGTCACATTTTTACGAAAACAGAACTTCTCGAGGACGCCGCCAATGCCTGGGGCATAACAATATTTTGTACATTATTTCCCAACATCACATGTTGTCTGAGGCTATGGGATTCGTTGTAGGGACACGAGAGATTCAGTGGAGGGACACACCATGTTCCAAAACTCATGCTGGACCAGGGCTATGGGGGTATATATAAATATTTCCCAAAAATCATGTGTCACTTGGGACTATGTCTAGCCACTGTGCTACCATGGCACCAAGCGAGTAGTGGTCTATCCACTACATCACCGCAACACCCTGTAGCCTGGGGCCCTGTCATGGTGTCCCCCGAGAAGTGGGTTGTTTTTCCACTACTTCACTGCAACATCCTGTAGCCCTAGGCCACGTCATGGCGTCTGGGATTCGTCTTAGGACACTGCCTGCAGTTATGTCTATCCACTACATCACCGTGGTTCCCCTCGCTATTGAATGAGAGAGTGTGATGTTTAGAAAAGTGTCTTTCCCCCATTCCACCGCGGTCCCCATCAAAATGCCACAAAAACTAGCAAAGTCCCATAGCCTCGGGCTATGTCATGGTATCAGGGCAGGCGTCCAGCATCCTGTGGCCCGAGGCCATGTCATGGCGTCTGGGATTCATCTTAGGGACACAGCTCATAGCCTTGGGTGATTTAATGGCAAGAGGGAGTCGTCAAAGGGACACCATCTGAGGCTATGTCTATCCAATGCGTCACCGTGGCACCCCTCGCTATTGAATGCGAGAGTCTGACGTTTGGAATTGCGTCTACCCTATGCTTCACCGCGGCCCCCGTCAAAAAAGTCTATCCATTACATCTTGACGGCATCCTGTAGCCCGAGGCTATGTCATGGCATTTGGGATTCGTCTTAGGGACACAGCTTGTCGCCTCGGGTGATTTAATGGGAAGGGGAATTCGCCTAAGGAACACTGCCTGAGGCTATGTGGGAAAAACAAAAATGGCCACCATGGAATGTTCCAGGAAATATTTTCTTAAACTTCTGAAATATTAAAAAAAATTAACTTTTGAAATATTTAATAAAAAATTAAGTTTTAAAATATTTGCAACTTTTGAAATTGTGAAACTTTTGAAAAAATTTGAAAATTTTGAAAACATAAAATTTTGAAAACATAAAATTTTGGAAACAAAATGGCCGCCGTCGAAACGGAATGCAAACGCAGGAGTTTTGCGCTTTGTCTGGATGGGAGGGGGTTAGGTTTTCCGTGTGTCCCTGTCATGAATCTGTCTTCGAACAAACTATATTTAACTACTGGCGCCTAAGAGCATATATGACAATAGTTATATTAAATATGGATTTACCACCATTGAAAGTAGTGGGGAAACGAAACCCCAGTGAGTTACATGCGCCACTGTTCTCGGAAATAATGCTTTGAAGCCAGCAAAATTAAAACGCCATTTAGAAACTGTCCATCCTAAATTCTGTGACCGATTACCAGAATTATTCTAAGGAAAATTATAGAATCTAAAGAAGATAAAACTTGGGCCTAGTGGTACAAGATTCGCGTCATCGGAAAAAAGCATTAGCTGCGTCATTTGAGATATCGAAATTGATAGCGCAATCAAAAAAGACACACACGATAGGAGAAACATTCGTAAAACCTTGTTTGACCAAGACTGTCGAAGAAGTTTTGGGGATAGAAGCCAAAATACAAGAAATACTATTATCGAACAATACAGGAAAAGCTCGAATTGAAATAATGTCAAACGACATCGAAGAGCAACTTGTTTCAAAAATTAAAAAATCGCCATATTTTGCTTTGAGTGCGATGAATCGACAGATGTTTCTAATTGTTGTCAGTTGCTCGTGTTTGTCCGCTTTTTAGACGACGACAAGTCAATCAAAGAAGAATGATTGATTTCGCGGGAGCTGGAAACAACGTCTAAAGGTATCGATGTCATGAACATAATAAGCGAATATTTTGAGAAGCGTAACATTATGTGGGAAAAGGTTGCCGGTTTCTGCACGGATGGAGCTCCAGCTATGTTAGGATCACGCTCTGGTCTCGCGACATTAATAAAACAGAAGGATACCTCTGCATTAACAACGCATTGTATCATACATCACCTGGCGTTAGCTTCTAAGACTCTTCCGAAATGTCTCGCTAACACAATGCAATTGGCCATAAAAGTGGTCAATGTCATCAAAAGCAGTGCCTTAAATACACGCCTTTTTTTTTAAACTGTGTACTGAAATGGACTCCGATCATGAGACGCTTCTTTTTCACACCGAAGTTCGTTGGCTTTCGAAAGGAAACATGCTAGGAAGATTATACGAACTAAGGGAGGAAGTTGAGCAGTTTCTAGCAGAGAAGAAAATGAAAGACTTACAAGAGAAGTTTACTGATCAGATATCTCAGCTGCACTTGGCTCATCTTGTGGATATTTTCACACATTTAAATAAGCTAAACTTGCAGTTTCAAGGTTCTGGAAATAGAAATTTAGAAGGCGTAGCAAACATATTTATCTATGAAGATAAACTTCGTGCCTTTATTTGCAAACTTCAACTATGGATGGGTAAAGTTGTCTAAAACAATTTTTCTGCGTTTGCGACATTAAAAGCGCTCGCCGATGACGAAATATACTCTGAGTGGCTATACAAGAGAACATCAGAAATCATCTGGAAATGCTGGACGATGAATTCAATCGTTACTTCCCGGAATATAAACAAACCGAATCAAGAGGTATCCAAAAGCTGATTCGTAACCTTTTTGGTATTAACGTTGGAGAGGTTGCTGACGAAGTCCAGGAAGAGCAAAATTGAATTGCAAAATGACAGAAAATGCAAGGACGCGTTTGAATCTGACATTGTCCTTGAGGAGTTTTGGTGTATAAAAGCAATTTCATATACTTAAATTCAGGAAATCGCCTTGCGCTATCTTATACTATTCTCCACGACTTATTTGTGTGAACAATGATTTTCTGCTTTGCTTGTAATTATAAAGAAGCTCAGGAATCGTTTGAATGCAAGTGATGATATGCGTGTAGCTCTGAGCAATATTAGTAGCCCGAGGATTACACAGATTGTAAAGGAGATGCAAGCTCAAAAATCACATTGATAGTAGCTGGAAAAGAGCGGTTCCACACCACCTGGCACCTGGAAGGGGACGAGGGACGAGCTGTAGCGTCTCCTGCGGGACACCGATGACGTCATCATGGAGTTTTCATGCTCTCGCGCTAGGAGCGTGGCGCTAGGTATGCGAGGCTCTCGTCGCTGATTGGCTATGCGATGCTCTCAAAATTCTCTCGTCTTTGATTGGCTATGCGATGCTCTCAAAATTCTCTCGTCTCTGATTGGCTATGCGAGGCTCTCGAAATTGTTATGTTTTTAAAAATTTTTTAAAATAATTTTTAGTTAATTTAAAATTTTTTTCAAAAATCTTTTCAAATTTGTTTTCTCAAAATTTATGTTTTTGAAATAAGTTTTGTTCAAATAGTTTTTAATCCAATAAATACGACATGCACTTGAATTCCATTCTAGGAGGTTTTCTCCGAATCTTCCCAAATTATATTATCATTTAATTCCTTCATAGTAGACTATACACAACACATGCTTGCATTACAAGATGGGGGTTATCTCAGAGTCTTCCTAAATTAGATTATCATTTAAGTCCTTCTTACTGGATGATATACATCACATGTTTGCATTCCAAGCTGGGAGGGTTATCTCAGAGTCTTCCCAAATTGGTTACTTCATAAAAGTCCTTCCTACGAGATGATATACTTCACGTGCTTGCATTCCAAACCGGGAGGGTTATATCAGAGTCTTCCCAAAACAATTAACATTTAAGTCCTTTCTACAAGATGATATACTTCACACTCTTGCATGCTAAGCCGGGAGGGTTGTCTCAGAGTCCTCCCAAATTATATTATCATTTAAGTCCTTCCTACTAGATATACTAGATTGTAAACTTCATGCTCTTAGATTCCAAGCGAGATGTTGTCTCAGACATCGCACACTTGTATTCCAAGCTGGGAGGATTATCTCTGAGTCTTCCCAAAATAGATTATCAATTAAGACATTTCTACTAGACGATATACACCATGCACTTGCATCCAAGCCAGGAGGGTTATCTCAGAAACTTCCCAAAATCAACTAACAATTACATCCTTCCTATGATATGAAATACTTCACGCTCTTACATGCCAAGCCAGGAGGGTTATCTCAGAGTCTTCCCAAAATAGATTATCATTTAAGACATTTCTACTAGACGATATACGCCACACACTTGCATTCAAAGCCAGGAGAGTTATCTCAGAGTCTTCCCAACATATACCTGAGGGTTATCTCAGAGTATACCCAACCATATACAATGATAAAGGAGCCTAACATGTTATGCGAGGCTCTCAAAAGTGTCTCAACACTGTCGAAGCTGGTAGCTAATCCTAAAGGATGCTACCATACACAACGATAAAGGAGCCTAACACATTACTCAATGCTTTCGAAAGTGTCTCTACATTGGTAGCCTATCATAAAGAACGATACCATGCACAACAATAAAGGAGTCTAACATGTTATGCGAGGCTCTCGAAAGTATCTCGGACACTGTGCGATGCGCGCAGCATAACATAAAGGACATCACCATGATGCTTGGTGTAACATAAAGGCCGTCACCATGGTGTGTGGTGTAACATAAAGGACGTCGACATGATGCATGACGTAACATAAAGGACATTGCTGTGACGCATGATGTAACATAAAGGTCGTCACCATGTCGTGTGGAATAACATAAAGGGCATCGCAGTGTCGTGTGGCATAACTTAAATGATGTCGCCATGGTGCATGGCATAACATAAAGGATGTCGCAGTGGTGCTTGGTGTAACAATAAGGACATCGCAGTGGTGTATAGCATAACATAAAGAAGGTCGCCATGGTATGTATCATAACATAAAGGTCGTCGCCGTGGTGCGTGGTGTAACATAAAGGATGTCGATGTGACACATGATGTAACATAAAGGATGTCGCCATGATGCGTGACATAACATAAAGGATGTCGCCATGATGCATGACGTAACATAAAAGACATCACCATGATGTGTGGTATAACATAAAGGACATTGCCATGGTGCATGGTGTAATATAAACGATGTCGCCATGGTGCATGGCGTAACATAAAAGGCATCGCCATTGTGCTTGGTGTAACATAAAGGATGTTGACATGACATGATGTAACCTAAAGGACATCGCCGTGATGGGTGATGTAACATAAAGGACATCACCATGATGCATGGCGTAACATAAAGGAAGTCGCCATGGTGCATGGCGTAACAAAAAGGAGGTCGCTGTGGCACATGATTTAACATAAAGGATGTCACCATGGTGCATGGCGTAGCATGAAGGACATTGCAGTGATGCCTGGCTTAACTTAAAGGACGTCGCCATGGTGCAGTGCAACATAATGGATATCATGGTAATGCATGGTGTAACATAAATAACATTGCTGTAATGCGTGATGTAACATAAAGGACATCACTGTGGTGCATGTCGTAACATAAAGTACATCGCAGTGATGTGTTACATAACATAAAGGGCATTGCCATGATGCGTGGCATAACATAAAGGATGACGCCAAACACTACGAAGAAGCATGCAGCCTATAATAAAGGATGCTGACCGACACTTGTAGGCATGCACACACACATATACATGCACACACACTCACATACATGCACACACACATTCATAAACACACATGCACATATATACACAGGTTACCCCAGAGTCTTCCCAACCATACACAACGATAAAGGAGCCTAACATGTTATGCGAGGCTCTCAAAAATGTCTCGGCACTGTCGAAGCTGGTAGCCTATCCTAAAGATGCTAACATACACAACGATAAAGGAGCCTAACATGGTATGCGAGGCTCGTGAAAGTGTCTCTGCACTGATGAAGCTAGTCGCCTATCATAAAGGATGCTACCATACACAACGATAAAGGAACCTAACATGTTACGCGAGGCTCTTGAAAGTGTCTCGTCATCGTTAGTCTATCATAAATAACACTGCCACGTACAACAATAAAGGGACCTAACATGTTATGCGAGTCTCTCAAAAATATCTCGTCATTGGCAGTATAGCATAAATAACACTGCTCAATGATAAAGTAGCCTAATATGTTATGCGAGGCTCTCGAAAGTGTCACATCACAAACAAAGCGGACAGCCTAACATAAAGGACACTGCCATACATAAAAATAAAAGGACTTAAAACGTTATGCGAGGCTCTCGAAAGCGTCTCGTCACTAACAAAACTGACAGCCTAACATAAAGGACATCGTTATACATAACGATAAAGAAGCCTAACATGTTATGCAAGGCTCACGAATGTGTTTCGTCATGGACGACTTCATTTGTATGTAATTTTTGCTTTTTGCATATCTTAGTTTGTTGTAAGTTATCCATCCTGGATTTCATTTACGTATATGCTTTCATATATATTTTAGTCTTTCAACCGAGTCATTGAAGTCTTCACAAAATAAGCAGCTAGACTTTCCCGTCACTCTTCACAGAAGGTTAACGATACACACCTGCGTGTATGTTCTTCCATGATGGGTAGGGAACTGAGTTCGAGCCTTGGAACTATACGAAACTATTAATTCTCTTTCGGACTTTGACTAAGTCTGCTAATTCTCTTTTTCTAGTGATGGCTGTGAACATAATATTAGCATGGTTATGATAAATCAATAACACTAAAATAATAATAATTTATATACTTTAACCTTTTTTTTACAGACATGGGAGACGACTCATACAGTCTCATTAAACACTATTATTCCAGTGGGGATATTTTGTGTACATGCGTGTGTGTGTGTACATGTGGTTTGTGTATGACTTGTCTAGTGACTGTGACCTTCAGCGTACATGATACTTGCACCTTGTTTATCATTTGTCTCTCACCCTACATACACGTCGACTGCAGTCTCTAGAGTATATAGTAATTGCTAGCATTTCGACTCAGTTGCTATTCAGACTTCAAAGAGCTACGTGTCTCATGTATGTATCACTTTTTTTTTGCTTTTTAAATATTTTAGTTTGTTGTAAGTTATCCATCTTTAATTTTATTTACGTATATGCTTTCATATATATTTTAGTCTTTCAACCAAGTCATTGAAGTCTTCATAAATTAAGCAACTAGATTTCCTGTCACTCTTCACAAAAGGTTCACAATACATGCCTGCATGTATGTTCTTCCATGATGAGTAGGTTGTTAGATACCTCTGAGTCAGGGTACAAGGTTCTAATCTGTGTTTCTACGCATAGGTAAGTGTTCTGCACGTCAGAATTCAGTCATGTCGGCTGAAGGCTATCGGGTCCCTAGCAGGAGCTGTGTGACCTTGGAGCCTTACATAACACTCTCTCGGCTAGTGATCTGTGTTATCTGTTAAACTTGCCAAGGCCTGAACGGTGCTCACATCGGTAGCTGACCATCTGAGCTGTCTCACATATTCCCTGGCATATGACAACAGTCACAGTCTACCCTTGTGTAGGACTGACGATGATTGTTTATATTATCATAAACATATTTTTTTTACAGTTACCGCTACTATGTGTTTCATATATGTATCATATTTGTATATATCTTGTTTTTTGAATATTTCTGTTTATTGTAAGTTATCCATCCTGAATTTTATTTACATATATATGTTTTTCATATTTATTTGGTTCGTAAATTATAGCTACCTATGTTTAGGACACATATATATATATATATATGTGTGTAATCTTTTTCGTTGTCGTTAGTGAGAGATTCTGTACGTATTGTTCAAGTGACCCATCGATAGAGAACTGAGTACGAGACTTGACACTATACAAAAACTATTCATTATATTTCAGACTTTTGACAAAATCTGGGCTTTTTTCTCAGTGGTGGAGGTGGACTTAATATTAGCAATGGTTAAGGTAAGTGAATAACACAAAAATAATTTACATACTTTTACATTTGATATCGTACTGCTTGCATCGACTCTTCGGGGCCCCTTGATGTTGACCATGTTGCAGTTAGTAAGTCTTCAACCATAAATTTAATTTTCATATTGTAGCAGAGCATACAATCACAGTAGTAACATTGATACTGTACTGGTTGTAGCGTCTCTTCAGGACTTCTCGCTGTTACAGAGTACACACTCGTAGTAGATGAATGTAGTAGTAACGATCTGCTTTCCTCCACCATGCTTGACAACGGAATGACATTCATTTTATATTATGCATGCTTATATGTATACTTATAAATATTATCCTTTTAATTTTTTTTTTATATCAGTTTGAATCAATGTATAGTTGTGTTGACATTATTGTTCACATACTTTACAGCTGAAATTCCTTCACCTAACATACTGTACTGTGTACGTTGCTCGTGTAACATGTCACAATATAGATAGATTGTTAAATGTATATAACTATTTGTTTTATAATTATTTTTATATATGTTTGCATTAGCATGCAGCTGTGATGACTCTCTTGTGTGACTAATGGTTCGAGAGCCCATAGTAGCGTCCTTTATGATAAGCCACCAACTTTATCTGTGACGAGACACTTTCGAGAGCCTCGCATAACATGTTAGACCACTTTATCGTTGTATATGGTAACATTCTTTATGATGAGCTACCAGCTTCGTCCGAGACACTTTCGAGAGCCTCGCATAACATGTTAGGCAGCTTTATCATTGTGTGTGAGCCTCACATAATATGTTAGGCTCCTTTATCATTTATGATAAACTGTCGATGACGAGACACTTTCGAGAGCCTTGCGTAACATGTTAGGCCCCTTTATCGTTCTGTGCGGCAGCATCCGTAATGATTTGCTGTCGATGACGAGTCACTTTCGTGAGCCTCGTGTAACATGTTAGGCTTATTTAACATTGTGTGCAGCAGTATTCTTTAAAATCACTTGTGTGAGCCACGCATAGCATGTTAGGCTTATTTAGTGTTGTGCACGGCAGTGTTCTTTATGACAAGCTGCCGATGACGAGATACTTTCGTGAGCCTCGGGCAATATGTTAGGCTCCTTTATCATTGTGCATGGTAGTGTTATTTATGCTAGACTGCCGATGACGAGATACTTTTGAGAGCCTCGCATAACATGTTAGAACCCTTTATTTTTGTGCACGGCAGTGTTATTTATGATAGACTAACGATGACGAGACACTTTCGGGAGCCTCAGTAACATGTTAGGTTCCTTCATCATTGTGTATGGTAGCATCCTTTATGATAGGCGACTAACTTCACCAGTGCAGACACTGGTGAAGCCTCGCATACCATGTTTGGCTCCTTTATCGTTGTTGTATGCTAGCATCCTTTAGGATAGGCTACCAGCTTCGACAGTGCCGAGACATTTTTGAGAGCCTCGCATTACTTGTTAGGCTCCTTTATCGTTGTGTATGGTTGAGAAGACTCTGGGATAACCTGTGTATATATATGCATGCATGCATGTTTATGTATGTTTCTGTTTGTGATTATGCATATATGTGTGTATGCATACATGTGTGTGTGCATACATGTGTGTGCATGTGTGTGTGTGCATGTGTGTGTGTGCATATGTGTGCATGCATGCATACAAGTATCTATCTGCATCCTTTATTTTAGGCTGTGTGCTTCGTCTCAGTGTTTGGATTCAACCTTTATGTTAGGTCGCATGCGTCCTTGAAGTGTTCGGTGCCACACTTTTTGTTAAGCTGTGCGCGTCCGTCAAGTGTACTGTGGCATCCTTTATGTTATGCTGCGCGCTTTGTCGTAGTGTTTGGCATCATCCTTTATGCTATGTCATGTGTCATGGCGACATCCTTTTTATTACATCATGAGCCACAGCAATGTCCATTATGTTACACCATGCCCCAAGGCGATGTCTTTTATGTTATGCCACATGCAATGGCGACATCCTTTATGTTAAGCCATGTGTCATGGCAATGTACTTTATGTTACACCATGCACCACGGCGACGTCCTTTATGTTATGTCACACGCCATGGTGACATAGTTTATGTTATGCCATGTGCCAAAGTGACGCTCTTTATGTTATGCCATGCACCACTGTGACATCCTTTATGTTACACCATGCATCACAGTGACATCCTATATATTATGCCAGGCATCACAGTGACGTCCTTTATGTTATGTCACACATCACGGCGATGTCCTAAATGTTACACCACAACTCATTCCAACAACCTTTATGTTATGCCATGAGCCACGGCTACATCCTTTGTGTTAAGCCATGCATCACTGCAATGCCCTTTTTTTATGCCACGCACCACTGTGAAGTTCTTTATGCTACGTCACACACCATGGCGACGTCCTTTATGTTACACCATGCACCACGACGATGTTCTTTATGTTATGCCATGCACCAGGGCAATGTCCTTTATGTTACGCCACACATCACAATGACGTCCTTTATGTTATGCCACACATCATGGCGACATCCTTTATATTACATCATTTGTCACGGCAACATCCTTTATGTTACGTCACATGTCACATCGATGTCCTTTATGTTACACCACACACCATGGCGACATCCTTTATGTTACACCACGCACTATGGCAACGTCCTTTATTTTACACCATGCACCATGGCGATGTCCTTTATGTTATGCCATGCTTCCCACCTAAATTCTAAATGTTCTGTCACATGTCATGGCGATGTCCTTCATGTTATGTCATGTGTCACATCCACATAGTTTATATTACACCATGCACCACGGCGATGTCCTTTATGTTATGTCACGCACCACGGCGATGTCCTTTATGTTACACTACGCACTATGGCAACATTTCTTATGTTATGCCATGTACCACAGATATGTCCTTTATGTTATGCCACGTGACACGACGGCATCCTTTATGTTATGGCACACATCACTGCGACATCCTTTATAATACATCACAGCGACATATTTTATGTTAAGTCACGCATCATGTTGACGCCATTTATGTTACACCATGCACTACAGCAACATCCTTTATGTTATGCCACGCACCACGGCATCGTCCTTTATGTTACACCACGCACCACAGCGACTTCCTTTATGTTACACCACACACTATGGCGATGTCCTTTATGTTACACCATTATCAGAGCAACATCCTTTATGTTACACCATGCATCATGGCGACATCCTTTATGTTATGCTGCGCAGGTGGTTGAAGTGTTCGGCAGCGTTCTTTATGTTATGCTGCACGCTAAGTCGCAGTGTCCGACATACTTTCGAGAGCCTCGCATAACATGTTAGGCATCTTTCCGTTGTGCACAGTATCGTTCTTTATGATAGGCTGCCAATGATGATATACTTTCGAGAGCCTTGAGTAACGTAGTAGGCTCCTTTATCGTTGTTTATGGTAGCATCCTTTAGGATTGGCTACCAGCTTCGACAGTGTTGAGTCACTTTTGAGAGCATTGCGTAACATGTTAGGCTCCTTTATCATTGTATATGGTTGGGTATACTCTGAGATAACCCTCAGGTATATGTTGGGAAGACACTGAGATAACTCTCCTGGCTTTGAGTGCAAGTGTGTGGTGTATATCGTCTAGTAGAAATGTCTTAAATGATAATCTATTTTGGGAAGACTCTGAGATAACCCTCCCGGCTTGGCATGTAAGAGCGTGAAGTATTTCATATCATAGGAAGGATGTAATTGTTAGTTGATTTTGGGAAGTTTCTGAGATAACCCTCCCAGCTTGGTAGCAAGTGCGTGGTGTATATCGTCTAGTAGAAATGTCTTAAATGATAATCTATTTTGGGAAGACTCAGAGATAATCTTCCCAGCTTGGAATGCAAGTGTGCGATGTCTGAGACAACATCTCGCTTGGAATACAAGAGCATGAATTATACGATTTAGTATATCTAGTAGGAAGGACTTAAATGATAATCTAATTTTGGAGGACTCAGAGACAACCCTCGCGGCTTAGCATGCAAGAGCATGAAGTATATCATCCTGTAGAAAGGATTTAAAAGTTAATTGATTTTGGGAAGACTCTGAGATAACCCCCTGGTTTGAAATGCAAACACATGGTGTATATCTAGTAGGAAGGACTTAAATGATATAATTTGGGAGGACTCTGAGATAACCCTCCCAGTTTGGCATGCAAGAGCATGAAGTATATCATTTCATAGAAAGGACTTGAATGTTAATTGATTTTGGGAAGACTCTGAGATAACCCTCCCAGCTTGGAATGCAAGTGTGTGGTGTATATCGTCTAGTTGGAAGTACTTAAACGATAAACTAATTTGGGAAGACTCTGAGATAACTCTCCCAGCTTGGCATGCAAGAGCATGAATTATATCATCTTGTAGAAAGGACTTAAATGTTATTTGATTTTGGGAATACCTTGAGATAACCCTTCCAGCTTGGAATGCAAGCACATGATGTATATCATCTAGTATGATGAAGGAATTAAACGATAATCGAATTTGGTAAGATTCAGAGAAAGCCTCCTAGCATGGAATGCAAGAGCTTGATGTAGGGAATTGATTAAAAACTATTTAAACAAAACTTTTTCAAAAAACAATACATTTTGAGAAAACAAATTTAAAAAGATTTTTAAAAAAAGAAATTAAAATTAACTAAAAATTATTTTTAAATAATTTAAAAAACATAACAACAATTTCGAGAGCCTCGCGTAGCCAATCAGCGACGAGAGTCTCACGTACCTAGCGCCACGCACCTAGCGCAAGAACAGGAAAACTCAATGATGACGTCATCGGTGTCCCGCGGGAGACGCCACAGCTTGGCCCCCGTCCACTGCCAGGTGCCAGGTGTCGTGGAACCGCTCTTTTCAAGCTACTATTAATAATTTGACAAATTTAATTTTCTATAAGAAATTTTCTTTTTATATTATAATAGTACTTTCAGTGCATGTTACTATTAAGTCAAACGAATATGTTAAAAGTTTTGATTAATGTTTATTTTAAGGTAAATATAGTTTATTATTCTTGATTCTTGTGGTTTCCTCTAAGAATAAAAAAATCATAGTAGTCCCTGGTCATGTAAAGGTTGGGAACGGCTGATCTATACATGAATACTACCGAAGTTGATGCTCCGAAACGTACATCTGTAATGTAGTTGACTACACACTAGCGTATGGTATGAGGCGTTCTGTTTGCGAGTCCCGGGTAAGGCACTTTGTAACTGTCTCATTAGTATTGCATTTGTTCCTAGTTGCATATATAATCATATCGCTATCAACGAGACGTCTAAAACCTCCTATTCATCCAACTTTTTAAAAACTTCATCGAAATTATTTGCATCCATGAAGCTAGGGGAAAGTAGGCTCATTAGTTATATTGATAACTTCTTGTTTGGCACTTATAACAGTGGGCTGAACGGTTAGTTTGAGATGCATTTACGAAAAGACTTTTTTGTATGACTTTTTCCAAGTTAATGTTAAAATTTTCACCTTTATCCGCGCCTTTTTTTTTTTTGACAGAGTAGTACTTTTATTCTTACGAACACGTTTCCTATTTTTAGTTGTAATCATGTTACAAGGCCTGCTTATACTTAGAGACTTATGATAAAAGTGCCCGTGCTGGTGCGAAGGCGCTGAAGTTATGGGCCACGCTAACTGTTGGAAACTTTACAAGTACAAAACTCAATATTGCGAAAGACGAAATCCAAATCTTAATTAATGCTGCCATTAAGCGTAGTTTCCCCGGAAGGAATCACGTCTTGCAAATGAAAGAATCTGTTTATACCGAGCCCATTATTAGCTCATAATACCATACAATTGTAGTTCGGTGTTCACAGAATCGAGCTGCAGCCAAGGTGTGGAGAGGACATTATTGCGCGCCTCGCAGTGCTGCTTAGACAGGAATCTGCTATCGCTGCTGCAGTGATGCAGGTTTGCGCGTCAATGTTCTCTGATACCACTGAAGTGTGAAGAATATGACATCGTGGCCAGTTTAATACTCTACGGCAAATTTAATTTCTTTTTCAAAGAATATATCAGTTAAACTGCTTAGATAGGGTTATATTAATTGTGATACAGGCGGATGGTCTATCAGACTCGTCTCCGGTATATGGGAGAGCCAGAAAAACCGTTCTGGCGAGTATCATACAGTTTATTTTAGCCAGGATATAAAAAAAAACACTTTTATCATACAGGCCCCATTGGAGGGAAACCCATCGTGGTCGACTAGGAGTCAGACACAGACGCCCGCAAACCCGATCAATCATCAAAGAATCGCATAGGTGCAGACAAGCCCGCCCCTAACCAAAACCCTGAAGTGCTATCGACAACGTTAAACGCGTTTCCCTCTATGCTGAAACGGCTAGAACGTCTTAAAGGCGCAGTTAAGGTATAGTCGCCTTCTCTTACACTGAACCCATTACGAATTTACTTTCACTTGCTAGAAATTCATACATTAGATATTACGGATAATACACATTTAAAACTTCCAAATATGTAACTTATTAACTAGATAAATCGAGGATACAATTCAATTATTCGCACACACATTCATTTACACTCACTCACGTGCATACATGCTTAAACATAGCTTCGCTAAATGTCAACATCATCTCCTCATCCAGCGAGGTAACTAAGGTAGTACCTACTGTATTCTTAAATCTACTAAAACTTTCCATTTTTCTGTGTTCAATCGGCAGGCTGTTCCATGCCTTCGACGAAGCAGTGGTAAAGGAGTTTGAATAGAATTTGGCCTTGTGTATCGGTATCACACGAAATAATGCACATACGAGCGTGTGTTCAAGCTATTCCATGCTAACCTGAAGGAGCCAAATATAGTCTGTCCCATGAACGAGTTTACTTTTTTGACAGTTTTGAAATTAATCTAATTTACAGTTATTTCCATAGCCAAATATTTTATGTTATACTGGGCAGGTTTGCAGTTACCTGAGTGAGTTTATGTAAACATCATCTGAGGAGAGAGAAGATGCCGCTGTAGCCTTGGAAACAGCTGTAAAATGGACTGCCCTCACAACTCTCAAAAAAGGTGCACTCGTTCATGGGACAAACTAATATCAAACGTGTTGTGTTGTAAGCGGTACAATATCTTCCAAGAGCGATTGAAGACTGCAGGTCTGCCGCTGCCATCCATTTATTTATTATCGTCTTTTTTATGGCGAAGTTAAGGCGGTAAGTCTTTTCTTACACTTAACCATTTTTATCAATATTATACATGAGAAACTAACATACCTAACCTAGGAACTTAATCCTACATTATAAACAAAAATTATTTGAAAGTTATTGATATAAATTTGAAAATGCAAAATAATAATAAAAATAACAATAACAACAAATTATGGTTAGCTAGTTATGAGATAGGAATACATGTGCGATTAAAACTCAATTATGGGTAAAAACAGTTAACTAAAATGTCAAACAACATATGATATTTAATGTGTGAACAAGTATAAAATTAGCTGTGGTTTTGGAATCATGGGCGACTTTTGATTGTGTTTACCCTTCTCCTAAATACCTAGAATGTTCCCGAGTTCCTAACCTTCGGTGTTAGTTTATTTTAGCCTCGTGAAGTGGATACGAAGAATGAGTTTGAGTAGAACTGTGTCTTATGAATGGGAATACTCGGTTGAACATCTGACCTAGAGTGAGTGTCGATTTTGTGGCAATCGCATCGTGGCACTAGTCGGTCACTGAGGTAGTTCGGACCAGATTTATTTACAATTTTATAAACCAGCGATAGGCAATTCAGTAATCGTCTCTCGTCAAGGCGCAACCAGTTAAACTTATGGTAATAACCCGATAAATGATCGCGAGACTGTAGATTAAAGATAGTTTGTAAATATGTAAATATGTGTTTTGTATTCTCTGTAATTTACAAGCTAAGTTATCGGTTAAGTTGCTTTATACCACATCACAATAATCTATATGGGGAAAAACAAGCGACTGAAGCTGTGACAATTTCGCTTGTGTCGGAAGAAAATTTCTGTACCTGCGAATGTTGTGCAGTACAAAAAAAAACTTCCCGTATGTAATGACAATGTGTCCAGACCAAGATAAAGCATTATTTATGATAATCTAATCTTTCACCTGTTTTCTAAAATGTATAGAAATACCATCCAAGGATACTTCCGGAATCACAGAATAATTCAGTTTACTTAATACATTCCGCGTCCCGATTAAAGTGCATTGTGAACCACTGAAAGTCAGGCTTAGCTTGTTGACCCCGCGCGTCATGCTGTCTATTAAAGCAGCAAAGCAATCAAAAACTTTAGCACTGGGCCCTCGGAACTCTGGTACTCTCCGAACTTTATTACAGGGCCGCATAGTCTACGTAGTTCGAAGATATTGCCTTCAATGCGACGGCAAGTCTTACCTACCAACTCAGCTTTTAAGAACTTATTTGAAAATTAATTGCACCCATGGTGAGGAAAGTAGGCACATTAGCTACTTTCCTCACCACGGGTGCAATTAATCTTTAAATAAGTTCTTAAAAGCTGTGTTGGTAGGTAAGACTTGACGTCGCATTGAAGGCAATATCAGTAGAGATAAGACCAGAAGCATATACAATTATGATTGAGTTGCTGGTATTGCAGACCACAACAAACGCCGTCCCATCATGTCCCACACATGTTCAATAGGGGCAGGTCGGATGATAGTGCTGACCAAGGGAGATGACGAACACCTTCAAGAGTGCATTGGGTAACACGAGACATTTGTGCACGGTCATTGTCCTGTTGGAAGAGGACATCTCCTTGGCATTGTAGTAATGGTAACAAAATGGGCTGGATAATGTTCTGGATGTAGCGCTCACTGTTCAGTGTTCCCTGAACAAACACAAGAGGCGAACGGTCATTGTAGGCTGTTGCCGCCTGACAATGATGCGGCGGTCCAGGCGGGAATCCGTATGACGCTGCCATCTGGAACCAGGTTGACGAGCATGTGCACCATCGTTGGACCACCAGCACACCAATGATGCACAGCAGACACTTCACATCCTACGCGTTGGGAAATTCTTCGGAAGGACCATCCAGCCTGCCTCAGGCCCACAATATGACCTCGATCAAAGTCCGTTAATTGCACTAAGTGGGGTCGTCTATGACATCGTGGCACGTCTACAATACTTACTATACACAGGCTGATGCTTGAAACAACAGCCTACTCTTTCACCAAGTCAACTACATTTGTATTGTGCTCAGTGGTGTTATGCCTAGTACGCAGTACCCCATACGCACATGGTGTTTTTACTACATCACATCTTTAGTGGTGTTCATTTTTCATTTTTCACCAGTGTATCATTATACGTAGTTATATTATTTGTTGTTAAATTTTTAACTGTTCTTGCTTTATATTGTCATTTTGCTGTTGTGGATTGTAGTTTTGCTTGTTTTTATACACAATCTGCAAAGGAATTGGTGTTGATGTTGCACAAACAAGAGCAATTGTAAATAAGTCATTTAAAATTGCTAGGATGAATTGTAGTATATAGTATTAATATCTAATTAAGTAATATTTTTACAACTAGTTTTATTAGTTTGTATTAAATTGTTAGTAGTGTGTAATTAAAGTTGTACCGCTGGTTAGGTGTAAGAGAGGGCCTACAGGGCCTTAATCTTGCCAGCACAAACAAAACACAAATAAATAAACAACATAAAATACAAATTGTAGCCATACATTGTTTCGTTAATGAAGCAAATTTACATTTGGCATATTTTATGACTTAATTGTTCATAAAATTGCTTTGGTAAAAAAAATTACCTAATATTTAAAATGGAAATATTATATTGAAAGATGCATTACCTATTAGAATAAATTTAGCAGCAGAGAGACAAAATAATAGTTTACAAGAAACTTCTTAAAAGCTGTGTGTTTCTAGAAAATAAAATCATAATTATAAATCCATACTATATAAAGTTTAGTTGTGTGCTCTTCGGAATTTTGGTTTTATGAATATGCTGCAACAGAGAAAAAGTGGGCCATCGCGTGTTTATAAAGGCGTTATCTTCTCGCTACGTCTGTTGTACCGTTTGGCCGCTGGTTCCATTATCGCAACAGCATTAACAAAAAAGGATTTTTAGAAAAAAAATTGTTTTGTGATCAGGGCACATCAGCTATCAACCTTTGAACAAGTATTTTGTTCATGTGCCGCACCTTGCACAAAAATGTAGAACGATCGTAAAGTTAGGTTGGTATGCCAATCGAGTATTTTGTGCGTATTGTAACATTATTGTCGTTGATATCAATTTTATGTAATAATTTAGAATAAACTATAAAATGTTATATAAGTGTGTTACATGCGCTATTTTGCATAATATTTAATTACATAGTAGGGCAGATAATTGATTTTGTTCTGCGAGGTAAAACATTTGTGCTGAGAGGTTTTTTTTGTGAATTTTCATATAGTCCATTTTATTTTATAATTGCTTATTTTATAAATCTTATTATAAGTTAGAAATTATATGATTTCCTCTGTAGTAAACCACATTAAGGCCGCTACCACTAAAGTTGTCTAGGTTATGAAAAATTCTATTGCCGTGTCCAAAACCGCTACGAGGCCATTATTTAGGTTACTAAATCGACTACGTAACCAAGTTTAGACCCTAAATGTTTGGGAATTTAGGATATAAATTTACTGAGCTGGAGAAGCACGCTAAATCCCAAAACAGCTCCACAAAAGTATCTGCTATTGTTTACGTTTTATTTCAAGTCTTTTATAGAGAATATAAACAAAGGCGAACAAGTAACCAAGAAGGAAAATGTTACAAGTCACAAGTACTTAATATAGTTGGTTTTACTAGTTTTCTTTGTGATGGAAATTATATTTAAAACTCTTATTGTGAAAAAAAAATCAAAACCTTATAAGATTATTTTGCTTCAAGGAGCGAGTTAATAAAACGATTTTATAATTGTGAGAGAGGAAGTACGTGTGGTTTTTTTTTTTTTCGTTGCCTGAGAAACAAAGAAATATCGAAATATTCAGTAATGTATTTATATAACTGAACACTAGGAGCGCTGCTCAGTGCAATTCGAAATCCAACGCAATATATCCCAAAAATTCTAAATTACCAAACAATGATTTCGCACACGGCTTGTATGTTACTTACAAATTTATTGTTTTGTGATCTCCTTCTAGTAAATAAGATGTTTGCAGAACATTGAATACATTGGCATGTCACAAGCAATATAACTTGTTTTAAAAGAGAATGAATTCCTTTGGAACTGAACATGTGGTATCATATAATAATGGAAATAGATATTTAATTGCGAGAGCTGCATGTGCATAGGCAGTAAGCAACTATATCTTTCCAAGTGGTACAGGTTTTGAAAAGTGCTCAATTTACCATGAACAGCATGTAATAAAGTTGTGCTGCTTGGAAAAAGGAGTAATGTTTTTTATAGTTGCAGTGATACTTACGTATTGGTTATAAGCTATTTAAAAGAAACACTTCAATAGAGAAAGTTATGAAGTCAGTCTTCTTGAATCTCCACTCTCAAAATCTGAATACGTAGATTAATTTTCCGTACAACATTATTTTATCGAATTTACCAATAGAATACATATTTTAAACCTTAATTCGTAAAATTTCTTTTTACAGCATCGTTACTTGTGAACCAATTTGTAGGCCTGAATAGCCTACAACACATACATATTATACACTAGGAAATGTATGATAGAAAAGTTGTTCGTGCAAAATCAGTCGATGCTCCCAGAATGCCATCTGCATTGTCATGGACTAAGGCGCCTCATGAAAAGTTTCAAAATACAAAGAGCAAAATTAGGAAAAACTAAATTACTATCAATATCAACGAAGTATCGGCTTGCGCCACTACAGGAATCACTTCTAGAAACTTATTGAGTCGTTAAGATTCAGTCCATACTCATTGCTTCCTTATCAGTATCAGGTCATTTAAAAACATTACTGTGTATGTAGTTGGGATTTTTAACTTTGACACCTTACAAAGTGAAAATAACACTATGCATAAGTAGATAGAAATGGGGTTTTCCAGGCAAGGGCTTGGAGCTGAGGATCTAAAGATCCATCGCCATCTTTGATACGCCATCTTGTTTCCGGCCGCTATCTTGTTTCTGTTGACGATCTTGTTTTACCATTTCATACTCTATCATTACATCTTGTTTCTTCATGCTCTATCATTCCCTCTTGCCTCTCTCTAATTCCGTGATGTCTCTTTCCTTTCTCTCTTGTCGCCTTCTTCTCCCGCCGTTTACGTAGTTCCCTCGCAACCTGCTAGGGGCGCTGCTGTTTGTCCGCTATCTTGTTTGCAGTGGTTCCTTCATCAGCTGTTAGGAGGCGCTGGTGTGTGTCCACCATCTTGTTTACGGTAGTTTACAGCCCACAGTAGATTTACTGTGCTAATGTTGCCGACGGTGTTGAGGTAATGTTACAGCAAAATGAGAACAACTGAATGTATTTTGTTCAAACAAACTTTATTGACATTCACGCATTATACACAAGCTGTACATGACCAAAAACATGGAAATTACCAATTGTACCAATTAACTTCCTATAAATCCATATTTTATCTCCAAGCCCTCTCAAGAGTGAATGAGAGTTACACCAGTCTTGCACAAAGGATGCAACTGATAAGAGAATTCCATAGATAATATGCAAGAGAAGCAATACAGTCATAGCAGAAAGTAAACAAGATATAAGATAAGGATTATCGCAAGGTTGCGCAGCTGTTATGTCCCAAGGCTAACACTTTGTATGCGTCAGTGCAAAGTAGATTAAGGCACTACTCACCCAGTGATACTCAAATCTCGGATACTCGAGGACTGGGATATGGATACTTGGAGACTCGGAGACTCTAGTTGTCCGTCATCCTCACACAGCCACAACTGAAGTTGCGGGTTCCCTATCAAAAATTATATCAGTATTCAGTTCCCTCCGGGTGTGGAAGAGGTGCATTTATACAGGGCGCTTAATTGTACAATGTCTATAGATAGTAGGGATGAGGATATCATTGACGTTACTCCCCACCTGTGGGTCATAGAATCTCAGTTTATGTTAAATGGCACAGACTATAAGGTGCCTTGGAGGTTGAGGGTATATAAAACAATGACTTCATCTCATCTTGGTTATTAACAGATTTAATTGACGGTAATTCATACACACATTCCCGGCACTTTTGTGTGCAGTACACATACTTTCTCAGCACCTTTTGCCGAGAATTAACTCATATGTTATTTACCCTGCGAGTTATTCGCCTGAAGGGCTGATTACAGTGTTCTGGCTAATGTTTCCGACACTGTGGGGGCATTTGGTGATAGGACATATCTTTGAGTGACGATGTTGCTCCTTAATTGTACTTGTTGGGGGGTAGTTGTTCCGGCAGTAGTTGAGATCTGGTGAGTTGGGTGGCCCTGTTACAGGCCCTTGGACTGGCTGTTGTTGGCATGCTGCACTCAGCTAGCTTCCTCTCGATGTGGTGCTTCTCGTTGAAGCTCACCACTTGACTCCTGTTCGTAGTGTAGGGTTGTAACTGAGTGATTACCTCCCTACCACATCCCAGCCATGGACCCTTGGCGGGCCCCCACCCCGGCTCTCGGCGCAGGGATGCACTGAACTACTCCCACTCGCTCGATGTGCCGCTCCTCGTTGAAGCTCATCACTCGACTCCGCCTTCTCGGTGCAGGATTGTAACTGACTAGGCTGACTTCTACATTCTGGCTCCCAATGCCTGATGCCATGTGCGTCCTTGTGTGGCACTTCCGAGTGCCACATTACCTGCCTCTCGTCGCCGTCTGGCGACAGGGTATCACTGATTGACTTAATCTAAGCACTGACTCTTGCCCTGTGCCCCACAGCGTGGGAAATTACTGGTTGTCTGTCCCGATATAGCTGACCCCTTAACACTGTCTCTGGTTATCTTTGCTGGGGCCCGAACCCCAGCGGCCTCCTGGTGTCCCGATGGACTTTCTCTCTCGGTATGCGATTCTAACTGACCGGGTTCCACTGATCTCACATAACTGACAGTGCAACTGATCGACTGACTGATGCGACTGACTCACTTGGCCGGGGTCCGATCTCCTCGGCCTTGGTTAACTGCTGCACAGACTTTCTCTCTTGGCACGCGATTCTAAGTGATCTGGTTCCACTGATTCAACTGATCTTCCCGGCACGGAGTATCGCAGCTTCCGACTGCCCCGATATGACTGACCCGACTGACCTGAATGACCCCCTCCTTGTCTCTAAAATGGTTTTTAATCTATCTGGGCGCCCTCCCTAGATTATTACACGAGCCTCCTTTGTTTGGAGAGGGGGGTGGAAGGCTTTGAACAATGAACACTTCATCCTTGTGTTGACCTCTTGTTGGTGGCGTGGGCAGGGGTGGTATGGACCAGTTGCCCCTGCCCTACACTTTCAGCTTATTCTCGGTGCGTATCACCCTTCAGCATGAGTTTTAATTTTCTTCGTGGGCGGAAATCGCCAGCATATCTCGTAATTTCTTACGCGTGTACAAGTTCATGCGGTTTGCTAGGGGGTGGGGAAGAGACACGTGGGTGGAAAGTGCTGCCCCACTGCGGCTTGACCTTGGCACGCGTTAACGGGTAACATGTGTCGTCCGGGAGGCCTTACACTGGTTTAAGCTGGTGGGGAGGTGAGGGTTGTGACAGCGCCGCTTCTAACGCACACTTACAATATGCATTACGCATCATCATTATCCAGTATTATAATTACCGCCGCAGAAAGAGAACAGTGAGAAGATTCAGGTTACACCCTTATATCGAAATGAACAATAATTGTAGATTATTTTTTGCTGCAAAAGAATTGCAGGAATCAGATTCTAAATTTCTTGCATGCTACAGAATGAGAAAGTACACGTGCCATAACTAATCCAGCTCATACCTCCTGCTATTCATTATAGAGACACCAACATGAGGGAATGTGTGAGCCATGAGGAACGAGTTCTGGTAACATTGAGGNTTGCTGCAAAAGAATTGCAGGAATCAGATTCTAAATTTCTTGCATGCTACAGAATGAGAAAGTACACGTGCCATAACTAATCCAGCTCATACGTCCTGCTATTCATTATAGAGACACCAACATGAGGGAATGTGTGAGCCATGAGGAACGAGTTCTGGTAACATTGAGGTAAGTGAAAAATCGCACTGTAAGAATCATTTTAGCCATTTCATTTATTCAGTATTTACAAAAGAAAAGGGAATGGTCTAGTTAGTACATAACACAAAGAATCTAAATAATGTTCTGCCAAATCAGGAGGTGCTATAGTTCAAAAAGGTTTAGAGAAGTGGCCAGTCCTTGCTCATCCATTGGTGACATGTGGCTTTCCTGATGGAGGGAAGCTTCATCCCCATGTAGTTATAAATATGAGGAGGACGAGTATGACGAATGTTGTGAAGGTGTGTGGGTTCCTTGCTTGGGTACTCGAAATCCGCCCGTTCGATTGTCCGTAATGTCATTAATGAGCCGTAGAAACTGACGTCTGAACAACCGCATCTCAGTGTCTGTCAGGGGTTCAATTTCCGGTAGCAAACTCAGAAGAAAATTTTTTTTCCCTTTAGAATTTTTTATTTCAGAAACAATTTTTCCTGTTTTTGCATCCATGAAATCTTTGAACGACTTGTCCAAATCTATTAGCGTATTTCGCTTGCGTTTTCTTATCGATGTTGAATTGCTGAGGGACTTACAGGTCCAGGGCGGATCATCTTGGGCAACCAAATTTGTTAAAATGTGAACTTCAGAAGGAAGTGGTTGCGATAATGATGTGGCCATGGTGGTATTGTCTTCCTCCTCATCAGTCAGGCATGTGTTCTGTAAATAGTCATCAGATAACTGTTGTGACACAGTAGGGGTAGTTAATGACTCATTGGCTACTTCAGTCAAATTCCTTTCTGGGGTTCCCACTGTTCTAATGAAAGGAAGCGTAAACTTCAAGGCCTCTGATAAATAATATAGTTTTTTCTTGTTTTCCCCTGAACCGCTTGCTGCAGGCTTTAGGTGACGCACAAATACGGAGCGCAGATTTTTCCACTTCTCGTTGCACTCGCTTACTGTAAAAAGTCAGAAAAAGGAATTATCAACCATGATTTAAACATAAATAATGAAGAAAAATAAGTTCTTGCATGCTAACTTTCAGCTGATGTATGGGTTATTAGGAGAAGGATGTACTTTTACATCACTCTCATTGTACTTCGCAATAGGACAGAGTACAGTAGTATACATCGTACGTGAAACTAAAAAACTAATTTGGGAAGTGTTGAATCATACCTACATGACTATTCCAGACGAAGAGCAACGGAAAACAATTTCTCAACGTTTTTATTCACTGTGGAATTTACCCAATTGTTTAGGAGCATTGGATGGGAAGCACATCCACATCGAAAAATTACGAGGGACAGGCTCTACTAATTTTAATTATAAACAGTACCACTCCATAGTACTAATGGCATGCAGTGATGCTGATGGTATTTTTACTATCATTGAAACTGGTTACGCCGGCAGGAATAGTGATGGAGGGATATTTCGTGCATTAGCAATCAAACAGTGGATTACAAATGGAATGTCAAACTTTCCGCCACTCTCAAGATTACCAGATGATGAAAATGAGTGTAACTTCCCTTACAATTTTGTTCTAAATAAAGCCTTTCCTTTGTCAAGATGCTTGATGCGGCCTTACCCCAAAAAAACTCTCGATAATACTAAAAGAGTTTTCAATTACAGATTGAGTAGAGGAAGAAAATCTGTGGAATGTGCTTTTGGAATGATGACATAAAAATTCCAAGTCTTAAGCAGACTTATTCGCGCCCGGACTAAGCAGAGAGTGGTTGATATAACAAAATCAGTTTACATTTTGCATAATTTCATTCGTAAACGTGAAGGTATTCAATATAACAGTTACGAACCACAAGAAAACTCCGAAACTCCTACTACCATTGTTCCTCCAAGAGGGGACATAGCACTGCATTCTCGGTCTACTGCTAATAAAGTAAGGAATTATTTAGCGAACTACTTTCTAACACCTCGTGCTGCCCTTCCATGGCAGTGGAAGTACTGCACTTGAGGAAGTAAAAAGTTACTGTAAAAAATTACTTTGATATTGTTTATGAAATGCAATTTTGTGTAGTTTATAGTTGGTTTTAACATTGTGAACAACATTTATTTTGTGTAACAATTTTTTTGTAATAAAATTAAATAGGTTGCTAAATTTAATTTTGTGAATTTTGTTTTTATACTTCATACTACAATGTATTTAATTTTATACTACACTGCAGTGTATATACATAACTCACCTGAGAGCTGAAGTTCCTTGGCTATTTACGTCCACGCCTTTTCTGTTACATCTTTCTTTGAATAGTCTTTCAGCTTATAATTATACAGCACTGGAAATGTTTCCACTTCTGCCACAAACTAGACTTGCCTCGCGTCTTCGTCTCCTTCGAGACGGCCGTTTCAGGTTCGAACTCGGGTTGCTTATAATATAATCTAATTTAAAACTCACGCAGACTAACGTCCTGCCTTCGAACATCAAGAGAGCTAAAAAAAATATATTCTTTACAAGCACTGAATTTAATAACTCCTTCTACAACTGACCAATCACGAGAGAGCTAGTGGCAAGAATTACTCAACACATCAGTTACTTACTATGGCAACGGATCAATAACGGCTCATAAACACATTACAAAAATAACAGACTGGAAATACATAAATGTGTTTACGATAAAATAAAGATAAAATTTAAACAACCAGTGAAATTACATACAAATTAACATAATTAATTTTCCAATAAAAATAATATATGTGAAACTATATTCTATCTTACAAATGCATAAATAAATGAATAAGTAAAATGTGCATATGGTCCAATTTTACATTCCAAAATTGCACCGCCGAAATTTGATGACGTCAAAATTTTGCTAAGCAATAAATTTCAAAACAAAATACTTTTGGGACATCATCAAAAATTATAATCAAATCATTTTAACACTTGTGACATTAATTCTCTCCAAGAGTTAATTCAAAACATATTAAATTAAAGACATTAGATGCAAGTGGACATACATTATATCCGTCACAGTTCTCAACTCTGAAAGCACCATAATTAACAAGAAAAACGCAAATGGAAAAATAAAACATTACATTTTCTGGGCAACAATGCGGTATGGTGCGGTACTATCTGTAGGGTAGGCCAGTGCACCGCCAGACGCAGGTGTGCCGTCTCCCTTTTTCGGCACTACTCGGAGAGATTCGGTGTGACTAGAGCCCTGGGTTAAAATAAATAAATAATTAAAATTTGCAGTGGTCCAATTTTACGACATTACATTGTTTAATTTTTTTAAAGCATGTCATGTAACGTGTCTGCAGACGAATCTTGATGTGAAGAATTCACATGAGTTAGGTTATTTATTTAATAAAATAATATTTCCTTTATGTTATATATATATATATATATNGTGAAGAATTCACATGAGTTAGGTTATTTATTTAATAAAATAATATTTCCTTTATGTTATATATATATATATATATATTATACAACATTGGGTGTCATATGATATAAAAATGTTTTTACGTGTAATGTTTGTGTNATATATATATATATATATATTATACAACATTGGGTGTCATATGATATAAAAATGTTTTTACGTGTAATGTTTGTGTAAACAGATTTTCCTTTCACATGAGATAATTTGTAGTACTAATAAAAATATGGCGTTAGTTATTTCATTTTTATGTCCTGTTTGTGTAAATGATATACGTCTTTTAAAAACAAACAGGACATTCCAGCACCCTTGTGGATATTATTACATTTAACGCCTAACATGGCGGTATTTGTCAACATTTTAAAGGGTGCACAGTACCCTCACAGATTCTTAACAGCCTCCACTAAATAAATATTACTTCACAATAGCAACATTTTCCTATTTATATTCTCTGTTGTCGATTCTACTAGTTCTATAATCTTTAAAAGAATCATAGGGTTCCATTAACAGTCCGCGACATTGTTTTAATTACCATGCTTGTTTTTTGTTCTGTTATCGTAACAATACTAATTGTGTTCACAACTACCTGCATCGTTCCTAGGATTGTAAAGTGTTACAGAACATTTTGTTGCTGGTACTAAAGTTTAGTTGTCGCTACCATAAAATGCCATCACAGAACTATTCTGTTAAATTCCCTCTGCTGATTTCTTTCAGTGTAGAGGTTGAAACGTGCTTGACTCTGGAGAAAGGGTAACATGTATATGTTATGTAATGGTAAGGATATCAGTTTGTATGTTGTTAGTTAGTGTAAATATTAGGGCTTGCCGTCGGAAATTTGCAATAGCAAATGGCCGAGTCCTTAATCACAAAGTGATCTGTTTTAATTATTTTATACCTGGGGGTGGCAGAAGGGCGGCAGCATTAAAATCAGGGAAGTCTGGCAAGATTGCTGCAGGAAATTGACTGCCTGAGGGGCGTGGGTTGCTGGCAGGCTCTCATTCATACGCGAGTGGGGAGGTCCGACGCACCCTCCTATTCACGCTGCCATTTCTCAAATGAACNTGGCAGGCTCTCATTCATACGCGAGTGGGGAGGTCCGACGCACCCTCCTATTCACGCTGCCATTTCTCAAATGAACGCTTCAAATATATTTCCCTAATTTACTCTAATTCTAAGTGTTATGTGTAGGCTACGTCAGCGGTAGAGATGGGAGCTAGTTTCTTCTTNAATTTACTCTAATTCTAAGTGTTATGTGTAGGCTACGTCAGCGGTAGAGATGGGAGCTAATTTCTTCTCGGGGTTAGGCCCCATACAAGTATGCCTACAGGGGAGGGAATCCGTGCAAGGAGGTATGCATCACAGCAGAGAGGGATTGAGTGGCCATGGCCACAGTTTGAGGCCATGGCTACCTCCCTAGGTGTACCTACAGTCAACCTATAACTAAGAAGAGAAAGGAAAAAACTGGCAAAGAGACCGTAAAAACCCTTTCGGCAGGAAAGAATTCAAAATGATTACATACAGAATGTCCCAGACGTACCGTATCAGCCCCTTATCCCGAAAACGGTGCATCCGAGACTTTTCGGGTAAAATGTGTTGTAAGCAAACCTATAAGAACGAATTGAATGGTGAACCGTACATTGACTGGAATCTGCTGGAAACTGGAGGAAACGCAGTCAACTTCAGAATTTCAAATGTGGAAGATTGTACAAAATTGGTATCGTTCGATAGAGCTCGCAAAACTGAACATATTTTGTCTGGAAAGTTTTTTGATATGTTTCGCCGTTTTGAAGATATCGAAATACTCTCTGGCACATCCGATGTTGCATCGCGCCACACCACGCCAGCCCAAACGAGGTGAGCGGGAACGGTTGACGCTAGATAGCAGTACTTGCATTTCCTCTCTGTTTGTGCCATTTCTCATGTCAAACAAGAGGCATTTTGGCGTTGCGAGCACTGTGAAAGGTTTCTAGCGTGGTTTTTACTTTATTTATATTAGGCATGCAGCAATGGAGTATTTCTAACTAGGCATTTTACATGCTTATGATGTTCAGTGAATGTCGCCAGAATTACCGACAAGCAGAGAGCGTTTATGCAGGGAGGTATCAAATCGTCCACGCTGGTCACGTCATGTTTTTCAGTGATTGGAGGCACGGATTCGCAATAGTGGCCAGGTGCAACCGACCCGCAATCGTAACAATCAAGTCAGAAGACGTTTTAGAGACGATAGAAGTTCAAGTAATGAGTGAGCAGCAATTACACCTCTATCACAGACAACGGGTGCAAGCAATGGGGCCATGATTTTGAACCTAGAGTTCAGTTCTGTCAATGTATTGTCTAGTGCTGTACTATAGTGGCGGCTAGTAATGCTATTCAAACACTCTGCTTATGTATCTGCTACTAAGTACGCATAATAAAAATATAAATTAATTTCTTACATAACTTTCTGTAATATATCATAACAAGGTCACAATTTTAATACTTTTAAAATTTAAAAAAATTCAAAACAGATTTACAGAAAGACGATAACCTGTATTTAAATATACATTATAAGTTACTTAAAAATAATTAAGATTATAATTAAAATTGCAAATATATAAAGCAATAGCATTGACAAAAGCAAAAACTCTGAATTTAAAGTACGAATATAGTAATTATGCAGAGACCAGTAAAACAGCAAAACAAAAGTGCGTAGATTATGAACTATTCAGTGAACACCAACTCCTTTAGAGATATATCCGTAACATTCCTCCTTGATTATCTAATATATAAAATTCTCCCGTCACAGTGTTAGTCACTGAACTCCTCCGAAACGGCTGGACCGATTTTTATGAAATTTTTTATGTATACTCGGTAGGTCTGAGAATAGATTTATATCTATTTTTTACACCCCTAAGTAATAAGGGTGGCCACCCCCAAACAATTTTTTTTTATTGTTTGAACAAAATTTTTATTTTTTATTTTTTTATGATGTGGCATCAAAAAATACATACCCTCCTAAATTTTCACCCTTCTACCACCAACCCTTATTTTTTTATAGCGATATTAGTAATTTAATAAATTTTACCCTAGGTCGATAACTGATCAATTATCATCGATCATTTATCGATCTAGGTTACAATTTATTCCCACCAGGTGTCTCCCAGTGACACAGCAAAACAACGTTTGCCGGGTCAGCTAGTAATATATATATATTTTAATTATTGGTCGTAAAATTAGTTATTTATATTTTTTTAATGACATTCAAAAAATATCCAAACAGAGTCTTATTAGCAATTTTTTTTTAAGTTTACTGATTTGGTAAAATGTTTGCAACATCCTGGATTGTGAAAAAAATTTATCAATGCAGTCTTATCACTTGTAGCTGAACAACCACTCGAATCCCAGCAGTCTTAGTCAGTTTTCTTAAATAACGTTTTTTTATATTTATATGTTTGCGTATTTTGGAATTTATATAATTGCTTGCGATTGCTATAGAACGTAAATTGTCCATTTTCAGAACGGGTAAAGTATTGACACCAAATTCTGAAATAATTTCTTTTAGACTCACACCCACACCCCCACACCCCCACACCCACACCGGACAAAGCGCGCCGCCCTTCAACAGTGTGGGTATTTATGAAAGATCTGTGGAAGTCAAGCGAGCCCGAATTACCATCATTGAAAACTTCTACACTTACCGTACCATCATGATCATTAAATTTGGGCCACAATTTACACATTTGTTTTATTTATTTTATGTGTAGGTATATGGGGTTGGACTTAATTAATATTCAAAACATTAATAATAGTAGATGCGTGTTAACATACTGTAAACGTTTTTTTTTTTTTCTATTTCCATATATTCTCGCAAACACAAAACGGGAAGTACATATGTGCAATTATTCAAAATTGGTATTTATTCTTTTAGACTTATGCAAAAATTTACTCGAATAGATTTATCAAACGCCCTTTAATTTGTAATTGTGAGATGTTTTGCACAATTGACGTTAAATTTATTTCGAGGGTACAATTTTGGATGCACATGCCTTTGATTGGTTTCACATTGTAAACATAAATATGCACACACATTTATTTTGGTTTTTTTAAAATTAGTATTTAGTGTTTAACTATTTTTACATTTTTGCGTATACCGTACCGTTTCGTTTTTCAATTTATATAAATTCAAACACAAAGAACAAAATTATTTACTGTAGCTGTTTTTATTCCAACACACACTACACACAGACGATGCTNTAAATTCAAACACAAAGAACAAAATTATTTACTGTAGCTGTTTTTATTCCAACACACACTACACACAGACGATGCTGATATAATTGTAACTATCAAACTAAAGGCTTCTTCTCTGAAACAGAAAAAGGCAAGGGGTTCAACAAAAAAACTCCTTTGTCATAATCTTGATTCTAATTTGTCTCGCTAGTCTAATTGCAATAACTTGCATGCTTGTAGATGTTTCGCGGTTTATGACACACTTTGTTAGCCCTGTCTAGTTTCCTCTTTCAGCTCTTTTTGTTTAGTTCCGCCATTGACACATCTATAGTGACTGGTATACATTTGTTTACCAACCGATACTGTGAAATCTTGCCCATTTTTCACCAATTGTAAATTCACTCTTTCTAAAACACGAAGACGCAAATTTAAGAAGACTACAAAAATTATACTAATATACGTTATGACATAGCACTACTTTGTACATTTCTCTGCCATTACAAAAAATCCACGCTGTTACATGCAAGGTGTTTTTTATTTTCATATTGAGATTTTTGTAGGTTTTAGTTTAAATGTGAACCAGTTAGTATACAAAACCGCATCTTTGGCTGTATATCAAGGCCGAAAATGCCACTAGCAAACAGTATTAATACAAATAATACAGAATAAAACTTTTTTGGAGCTGTATGTAAAAATTCTTAGATATTAAATAAGACAAAATAGGAACAAAAAAAAACCAATTTCAAAGGCCCATCTCACGCTATATCAAGCACAAATATATATTTGCTATCAGCATTTTACATTACGATTTTCTAATATTATTCTAAACACTAATTTAAACCCGATTATTTGTCGGTCCATCCAATAATGCTGGAAGTATATACCAAAACAGATCATTATTCTATTTGTATCCCAACATGCGAATCTTTTCTTCTTCTGATGCACAAATTTAAAAAATTTACACACTCACAAATTTTTCACATAGTGCTTAAATAGAAAAATTTTCACAGAATATTTTATTAGCATTCTTCTGCACATACGAGTGCAGGCCTCATTTAATGAAATAAAACTATCTCGTAGTGTCAGGAAAACCTAAGACATTTTGCACCGAAATATATTTATACGCTCATGAAAACCAATTAAGGCAAGGGATTACTGAACCCCCTTGCTGAAATACGATCATATTACTGGGTAATGAACTTATAATAATATGCATCATGGTCCGAACAATGATACAAATTGATATTACCGAATGATCGCGATATTTCAAGGTAAATAAATCTTATAACTTAAGTTTAATTAAATCCACACCTTATGCAGGAAAATCCTATGTCTGCACATAGACAAAAGTCTGCACGCTGAAAATAATGCAGCCAATTTGTCTAGCATGAATTTTTGTAAATACGCTGTACACAACAAAAATTGACAACATGAATCCATCGCAATATGCAGAATACAGATAATAAAACAACTCCAGTCAGTCATGAAGCCCGAACCTGCAGAGATACATATGCATATTAGCGATGTTTCAACACAGGCATGTCAGTGTATTATAAATATACCCACAGTAAATTTTCGAAAGGCTAGGAGCGGAATCTAACTCCTCCAATAATGGTGTTAATTTTTGTAAAAATTTTGTGCACACACAGTCTGCTACCACCNAGGAGCGGAATCTAACTCCTCCAATAATGGTGTTAATTTTTGTAAAAATTTTGTGCACACACAGTCTGCTACCACCATCATCCCCAGGAAGAGTTCCGATGCGCGCTAACATAATTGCACCCTATCGGCTCCGTGTAGTGCGACAAAGATAAACAATATGTAAATATTAAGCAAACACCTAAGCAATAAATTCGCGAAAACATTTCATTATACACACTCTTGCACACATGAGGACATGAACAAAAAANCAAACACCTAAGCAATAAATTCGCGAAAACATTTCATTATACACACTCTTGCACACATGAGGACATGAACAAAAAACCACAGGGTTGCAGAGGAGATTATCCAGGTCAGAATGCCTACTGCATTCTGCGAAATTATGAAAAATTGGGGCACATTACTTCAGGCCCTCAGCGGAAACAGTTCCCAGGTCCGGAATGCCTGACTTTCGTGACCAGCTAGAGGAATGAGCATAGTGAGTTCAGGATATTGGACCATTGCCTGAATGCAAGATCGGGGGAAACGCGTGAGTTACTTTGGAACCCCCCTCCTACTCACCCAATGATATGATATCATCTGGCACAATTCCCATGTGCGAAAATCCTCTCCGGGGATCGAACTCGGATCGCCTAAAAGTGGAAGGCGAGCGAGCTCTCTAGCCACTGCATCGTACCCTATGCTGATTCAAGAGCCTTGTCTTTATTTCTGCTTTTCTTCGCTAATTTCCTTCTTTTATCTGGCAATTTCACTGAGCTGAGTGATGCAAAAGTGCGGAATGTTTACAACATTTTCGCACATAGGTTACTCCTCTTGTAATAGATAGGGGTATCTCTTGAATTTTCGAAGGTACGAAAATATCGTGGTGAGCATTCCAATGCATTTTCGGCGTGGATGTGTGATTGGATAGTCGAATTGGAAGAGCTTTTGGTGGCGCGTAACAGCTGAAATCGTTGGTGTCAATTAGGATGAAGTGATTTGGGTATATTGCAGCGATGAAATGCAGAGAACATGAGAACCTCGAGAGAACCCGTTGATCACCAACAACGTCCACTGCATCTCTCACATGCGAAAATCAGTGTGGCTTCTCCAAGAATCTAACTCGATTCGTCTTGGTGAGAGACGAACACTCTAACTGTTGCGCCCCATGGCCTCTGTTTGGAATGAATTTTGTCAGATTGGGTGCTTGGCCCTGCATCTTCCAGGTAAATTGGTGAGGTTATCAAATTGTTAGGAAGCCTTTCCACCATGATTTTTTTGGAAGAAGGGTAAGAACTCCGATTGGGAGTACGGTGCCCTTTTTTGGTTTTGTGTATCGCCATAGCAATTTTTTGGTGCGACATTCCAAAAAAAAATTTTGGTTTGCGGAATATTTTAGTTTATAGAGGAGAGTTCGCAATTATGCATGCATGGGGTAGAGGGGATACAAACCAAATCCACATATCTGGCAATAAATGAGGTGTGAAGTTGAAAAACTCACCCTTCTGTACTCACAATAATCGTGGACTCATTTGCTAACAAACGTGAGTGAAGTTTACAAATTCTGTAAAATGAAGGGATGTGTTAACTGGAGCGGAGCAAAAAGTACTGTTCGCACAGCATCAGACATACCGACTATATCGCTCATTTCGACATCTACGAACAAACCGCAGTCACACCATCCATCCCCACCCTATCGGTCACGCCGAGCTTAGCAACCATGTAGAACTTACCAGCCAGACTCTATTTCGCTGATTATTTCCTGGGTCTATATAACTCTGCGTGCACAAGTCACTGGATACAAAAAGAATTAGCATGGTTCGTTCCCATGATAACTCACTAATCGCGCTCCAGGCATTGTTGCAATGTACTGCGAGAATACATTACAACAGAACAGCTTGTACCGAGTCCTACATAGGCATTCTTTACTATGTCCGAACTGGAAGAACCTATCAATTATTCCCGGTAATAGATAAAAGAAATTACTAATTTTTTATAATAGGCGAAACAACATTATTTCCCAGCAAAATAAAAATATTATTTCAGTAAAAAAAAAGCAGAAATTAGGAATTTTATATGTTGTAGCTTTGTTATGATTGAGATAAAGAGTGTACCTAACGGGCATGGACTGAGTTGTATTGAATTCCTGAGGTTGAGAAAATATATAGTACTACAGGAAGATGCAGCGACCGACAGTGAATTGCATCAGTTTTTTGAGGTGTAATTAGTTAATTAACCTTTTTGAGGTATGATTACTGAGGTGTGGTTTTTGAGGTACGGTTTTTGAGGTATGTTTTTAAATAATATTTCCTGAGGAATGTTTCTTAGGAATATTTTTGACGAATGTATTTGAGAAATGTTTACAGAATGTTTTTAAGGAATGTTTTGATACATGTTGAGTAATGTGTTTAAAAAATTTTAAGAAATGTTTTTGAGGAATTTTTTTGAGGATTGTTTTTGTGAAAAGTTTTGTAGGGTTCATTTTGGGGAATGTTTTTTCACGGACGTTGAACATCAGGATGTAGAGTCGACGCGGGTGAAACGAGCTGGGTATGGAGCGGCGCCGGAATCTAAGGGCAGGGGATTGGAATTTCTCTAACAGAACATGCCGGCCAGAAGCATCGTCCAGCATAATTCCCGGGTGAAAAAAAACCGCTTGTGCATTCGCCAGGAATCGAAACAGACTCGCAAAGTCAGGAGCGAAGCGCAGGTGTGAAGGCCATCAGTCAAACCCCAGCGCACAGCCGGTAGGCGCAAAGGGGAGGAGTGCTGCGGCTTCCATGTAAACTTATGTGAGTTAACTTTTCCCAAACAATAAAAGTATGGAGAACGGAATATCTTTTCTATAGAGAATATATGCTGTGTTTTGTAGCCGAGAAAGTAGTGTGTGAGAGAGGGTTTTGCAGTACTCAACACCTGAGGACGAACGGTTGTAGGGAGCGCCCCGAGAGAACCTGTCCCACCGAGAAACGAACCTGTCTCACCATGTTGGGGTGAAGCAGCGGTGTGATTATTGAACTGTCCTTGAGGTTGCCACCTGCACGAATATGTGTGTAGAGGGAAGAACACTGTGCGTGTGCTCAATATGGGAAGCGAGCACTTCTGCCACTGCAGTCCCCCTCTTATACTGCGTCGTAAAGATGTCATTGTTCCAAAACGGGCCTGAGAACTGTTTCCGCTGAGGGCCTGAACTAATGTGTCCAAATCTTCATAATTTCGCAGATTGCAGTAGGTTTTCTGACCTGGATGATCTCCCCTGCAGCCCTGTGATTTTTTGTTCATGTCCTCATGTGTGCAAGAGTGTGTATAATGAAATGTTTTCGCGAATTTATTGCTTAGGTGTTTGCTTAATATTTACATATTGTTTATCTTTGTCGCACTACACGGAGCCGATAGGGTGCAATTATGTTAGCGCGCATCGGAACTCTTCCTGGGGATGATGGTGGTAGCAGACTGTGTGTGCACAAAATTTTTACAAAAATTAACACCATTATTGGAGGAGTTAGATTCCGCTCCAAGCCTTTCGAAAATTTACTGTGGGTATATTTATAATACACTGACATGCCTGTGTTAAAACATCGCTAATATACATATGTATCTCTACAGATTCGGGCTTCATGACAGACTGGAGTTGGTTTATTATATGTGTTCTGCATATTGCGATCGATTCATGTTGACGATTTAGGTTGTGTACAGTATATTAAAAAAAATATGCTAAATGACTTGACTGCATTTTTTTCAGCGGGCAGGCGTTTGTTTGTATATATAGGCATTTCCTGTCGAAGGTGCTTATTTAATTAAACTTAAAATTCTAAGTCTTTTTCAGCTTGTAGCATTGTTTTTTGGCCCTATGGGCCGGGTTGGGTACAGGCTGTGGACTGGCAACCAACCTATAATGGGTGTAAGGTGAGGGGACTGGGTGCCTGAAAACCGGATGCTGCTCGTCCATCCGCCTAGTAGGGGGGAGCCTAGAAACTGAATACCTGGTGGGGCAGTCGTGACGGCTAAGGAATGGCTGCCCCTGTCCGGCCTAACCCTGGTTACGGGCTCTAGTGGTGGTAAACCGGCGCAAGTGTAAGAGTAAGCTTCGGCGAACTCAGGTGGGGCCCACTCATAAGAAGTAGTGATATTTTTGGGTGTTCCCCAGCCACTATGAAAGCTGCCAACTCATCTCCTTTAATGGGGCAGTGATGCTAATATATAGCCTAGCAATGCTCAAGTCCACCTCCACCTCCTCGTGGTCTGGGCTGGTAACATGCCGGCCACACCATGGCTAACGGAGTGAGGATGATTGAAGGCGGTAACGGCCTGTCTGTGCACAGACAACCAGTTACGGCGAGGTTATGTGCAGTCTACCAGAGGCTGTATATATTCTTCGCCTTGCGGTGAAGACCCGCGAACCGAATCACACTCCCAAAGCTGAGGCCTTGACCTGGCAAGTCGGGCTGATCTAGGGGTTGCGTCCCTACGAAGGGGCTGTCTGGCGTCCTGGAGGAGTTGGGCTGTTCTGGGTGAAAACTCAGTGTGCATGTCTGAAAATTGTGGGTACCCAGGGGATCAGTGTGAAGCCCCGGCTTCGGCCGTGCTGATCGCGGGTCGGACTCTGGGTGGTGGTGGTTGAACCTTCTGCTTGGAAGGAGATCTGGAGGTGGGTACGTGATGGGTCAGTAGCCGCTGCCGTGAAAAGCAAGCGTGCCGGCTCCCCTCGGTGTTAGTTTCGAAGGGTTGGTGCTCGCTAACGAAGGGTCGACGGTCTGGTCTGCCTAGTAAGAGGACTCGTTCACAAAGCGGGTTTGTAGAGGTAGATAGTCCTCGGCCCCATCAAGGTGGCACGCACGGTTTCAACTCCGTACTCAGCTGTTGACAGGTGAGGTGGAACCTCCCTCGGGTGGAGAACATCCACCCACTGCGATTGGAAAGGGCGTCACTCTTTCTATTGGCAGTATTCAACTACTGTCAATTAAAGCCTTGACCTAGCTCAAATCTAAATAATGGTTATGGACTTTGTCCTGTCTGGCGGGGAGTGCACACATCTAACAGCCTGATGTGACATGAAGCATATTTCCTCTATATGCAGAATGAAGTGGCCGTTATGGTAAGCCTGAATTTTTTATGGGAAGTCCTGATCTGCACTCCCCTAGAACTGCTCAGAAATGTGTCTCCTGTTAATCCCTCGTGGATCAGGCACAGGAGGAGCAGCCTTGGTCAAAACCCGCGGCACCTCGGTGTCGATAACATGTAGCATTGTTTGGACCATGAAGCATATTATTATAGTTATTTTCTGGGCAATTATTTCCTTTTTATGCCAGCGGTCCCGCATTCCGTTGTCTTAATCGGTTGCCATAAGCCTGTATGTGTGTATATACATATATATGTTTACATAGAGGCGCTAAACTTCTTAGGTTTTCTCGAAACTATGATGTAATTTTTTTTTCTTTTTTTTTTCCTGAAAGGGATTTTGTACTTGTATTTGTGGAAGTGTGCGGATAAACTATTCTGTAAAAAATTTTGTAAGCAGTTTACTTATTACTATTTGAACACCATGCAAAAGTTGTGAGGGTGCAATTTTTTTTTAATATAAGCCTTAGTTGATGAAGGGATACGAAGAGAATAATAATGGTCCGTTACTGTATACTTTTCTAACATTATCAACAACTAATCGGATGTACAATAGTGAATTGAATACCTGAAAAATGGCAAAATGTTAGCTCGCAATGCATGAAAAATGCTAAAAAGCCGTAATGTGATTTGCTGATATAATGTATTCACGCTAACTTCAAGATTTTCTGAAACCCTGCTAAATATCTACTTTCAGGGAGCCGATTATGTAAGGAAGGCGTCATACAAAACAAAACATTGCCATGTGACACCTGTCAAACGTTTTGTAAACAGTGCAATGTGGGAAATGTCAAATATTTTGTAAACAAACAGTGCCTTGTGGGAATTGTCAAATATTTTATTAACAGTGTCCATGTGGGAACTACCAAAATTTATTTTTGAAGAGAAACAATGCCATGTAATCTCAACTGTCATATACTTTAATAAAATTCTCTAAATGTCTAAAAAATGCTAATCAATTTAGCGAAATGTTGTAATACATACAAAAAGGTAGATTGAAGTATATATCGGAACTGTTAATTATATAATTTAATTAATGTTTACTTATTGTATTAAGATTTATTAACATATTTGCTGTAAGGAAAAAGTAAAATTTTACATAATAAACTTTTGGAAGTAGCACTCAGGTTAAAGATTTCACTGTGATAAATGGTACCGTATTTTATCGCATATAAGTGGCACATTTTATTTAAAAAAAAATTTATTGAAAACTCGGGGTGCGACTTATAAGTGAGAAAAATTCCTCCAGCCCCGCACTAACGTTTCATTTACTACGAATTCACGGCCCGCGGCTCGATTTCCAAACTCTTCAGCGAACAAAATCACTTTCATTTTGAAACCTGCGGTGTAGGTACATCTCTGTTCCATCAAGAACTGTCGCGCTTCTTCACTGCAACATAAAAACAACACTATGCGGCGGAAAGACGAGTCACGGCTAACATTTGGCACTGAAGAACCAACGCTAATGTGCTGCCATCTCTTGGTCTCCACAAAAAGCTTTCGAAAATAATCGATTATCAGTTGGCGGCGACCAAAATTCGATTCCTTTGCATTCTTTGCGAAGGGAATAACGTAACGGAAATATTCAAATGCCTTTCTATATTTTGCACGTTTATTTGATAAACTGCAGAAATAACAACGCTAATACTAAAATTACATCTTAACCTAGAATTATCTTGTAAGTAGAAAGAATGTGTTACGTTAGTTTTATAACCACAATTCAGCGTCTCCAATATGGCGTGGTTATACTTCTGAAAAAAACGTGCCCAAACGAACAAGATGGAGTGTACGAGTCCGCTGGACAACAACTGAAATTTATTTAATTTCAATTAATAACGGTGAAATCTTTACCCATGAGTGCTACGTAAAAATGTAAATATATAGTTTAGCAATATTAACTTTACAATTACGGCATTAAATTTATACATATTAATATTTAACCTACGAACTATTTCTTTTCAGCTATAACCAACATGTCCCTTCAAAATCCGTTGTTAATTCTTACGGACTTTTAACAAATTATTAAAATTTATTGAAAAAATATACTTAAAACTTAAAACAACCAATTTATATAGTGCTTCAGTGCTAAAAGCAAGACAAAACCTTTTTCCATATACAATTTTTTTATAACCAATTGAACATGTAACTCCTAGGGTGATTTTTCAAAGGTTCTTTTCAAAAGTATCGAAGATACCGTGAATGGATTATACCAAATAAATTTTTCTGCTCGATTTTTTTATTATTATGTGTCTAGGACATACAAAGTAAAATGTGCTAATTAAATAATTATTAAGTGCTTGTGATGTCCATAATTTGGCAACCTCGATACAAAGAGATTTCGGCTGGCCAGATCGATTTATTCATACGTATTTACAAGCATAAGTTGTTATTATTACGTGCTGTGATTTTTAAAGAGATTTTATCTTTCCCGAAACGAGGATATCTCGTGATTTTAAAAGCTTGCTGATAACGTCACGGATTCGATATGAGAGAACATGTCTTATAATGAGCAGAACAAATACTTTAAATCCGCATTTTACTATCAAATTTTCGTAAAATAGTAGTGTGGCTTTTCATTGTCTAGATGCATGGTGGTATAAATTTGCGGAGTTTACCGAATTAGAAAAATCGTCTTTCGCAATGAATTGCTTTATCTCGTGGATGGTGACTGAGAAGTATATCTAAGGGCCCTATATTTAATAGTCACAATTCTGTGAGTATGAAGGTTCAATTATTTTTTCAATGCATATTAATTCGATCATTCTAAATTACGGGAGCTGTATGCACGTTTCTCTAGTGAAATTTGTTTTGTGGTATAATTCAGTAAGTTACACGGGAGACTTGATTCTCGGGAATAAAACTGTGTTTTCGTTCTCTTCTCGTGGTTCAAGGCACTGGAAACTTTTGACGCCTGCTGCCGGAATAGAGACCGAGAGCATATGCATGTACGAATATACAATAATTTTGTTTGCCAAAGTTAACAGTTTTTTACGGTTTTATACTCGTGGTGGGTATAACTTTATACCACGGTCTACTCACAGTAAATAATCTTTTTCCCCGCAAAACTTTTTACACTATGTAAATTATTTGCGCATATAAAAGTTTTATATTCTTTCAGGGACTGCTATAGATATTGCTGAACGTGGGGTAATCTCATGGAAATATATTTTTCTGCTGCCTAAATGAAAGTTAAAATGTACTGATTTTAAACTTGAGAGTAAATGTTTATAATGATAAGTGTTTTTGCATTGGTGAGTAATGCACAGTATACCCATTTCTCATGTCACATAATGCATTGCTGGTATATTATCTTTACTCCGTTTTGAATTATTCGAGCAATGAGTACTTAAAATAAATTTGCATAACGCATCCGTATGCTATATGCTAATTTTTTCAAATATTAAAAAATAAAAATAAAATTGGGCTTGTGGGGCGGGGGTGATTTTTTTAGATTCGGGGGCACTCAATAATTAATTATTCGTTAAATATTTACCCAGAATCACTTTCTTTGTATGCTTCTGCTCATTATGTATTTTTCCTATACAGGATTTGACAGAATTTTCTACATCGCTGCCTTCATGAATGGCTTTAATTTTTGTTTCGAATATCCGCCTTTCATTGAATGGGTTCGGTTTTGAAAGTTGATTTCAAACCATAATTTATATTTTTTTGGTTGCAAAATTATGTGGAAAAGTTGAGTACAAGCCGCAAATTCAATTGTGTAGGTTGTGAGATTATGTGGAGAGCTAACCGCGATTTTTTTCCCTCATTCCGGTTAAAAATGTGTTAATATCCTTCGGATACCCTATCTTGTTATGGAGACAACGGTTTTCTAGACTGATACGGAGTGTAGTTTCGGCCTCCCAGTCTGTTTTTCCATTATTAATTCCAGAACCTGCTACGATTCTGGGGTCAAACCTATGTTAGCTATAAAGGGTATAATACATATATTATATTTCTCTATTGAAAATTTTTACTTTTAAATTNGGTCAAACCTATGTTAGCTATAAAGGGTATAATACATATATTATATTTCTCTATTGAAAATTTTTACTTTTAAATTATACGCCATTAATTTTCGTTTTTAGTTTAATTGGTAACATTAGGATAGTTAAAATAAATTGTACGAATGAATGGTAATGCACTTCACTTTTAATGCAGTTTAAAACTTCAAACCGAGCTGTGTAGTAATAACGTTAAAACGAAACGAAAGACGTGAAAATGGAATGAAAGATTGAATGTTCATGTTANGGTCAAACCTATGTTAGCTATAAAGGGTATAATACATATATTATATTTCTCTATTGAAAATTTTTACTTTTAAATTGTACGCCATTAATTTTCGTTTTTAGTTTAATTGGTAACATTAGGATAGTTAAAATAAATTGTACGAATGAATGGTAATGCACTTCACTTTTAATGCAGTTTAAAACTTCAATCCGAGCTGTGTAGTAATAACGTTAAAACGAAACGAAAGACGTGAAAATGGAATGAAAGATTGAATGTTCATGTTAGTAGATAGAAATGAGCGGTTCTGCGCCACCTGGTGCCTGGCAGGAATCAGGGAGACGGTAGCATCTCCCAGCGTCAGCCGATGACGTCACCACGGCGTGCGCGCTCGGCGCTAGGTACGCGAGGCTCTACACGACGCTTTTCAAAATGCGCTCGTCTCTATGCGAGGCTCTCATATTTTTTTCAAAAATATTTGTTAAATTTTAATTTATTTTAATGTTTTAAATTTAATTTTTAAAAATTTAATGTTGATCTTTAACTGATTAGCTACGCGAAGCTCTCGAAACTAGCAATTCAGTACAGGTCATGTTAGCTGAAGAATTTTAACAAATAGTAATTTAAGCCATATGCTAACTTATAAGCACAGTTGGTTGTAATTTCCGAACCGTTTAAGATGTAGGTGCCAAATTCATATCATAGGCCCCGATGCAGACAAGGAAAAATAACAAATAGTCATTTAAGCCCTATGCGAACTTATAAGCATAGTTGGCCGTAATTCCCGAAAAATTTAAGATGTACTCCTCAAATTCATAACGTAGGCATTGGCCCCAACAACGAAAAGTAACAAATGGTCATTTAAGCCCTACATGCACTTATAAGCATAGTCGACCATAATTCCCGAACTGTTTAAGATATAGTCTTCAAATTCATAACATAGGCATCGACGCCACCAAGGAAAATTAACAAATAGACATTTAAGCAATATGTGAACTTATAAGCATAGTTAATTGTAATTCCCGAACCGTTTTAGATGTAGGCGTCAAATTCGTAACATAGGCATCGATGCCGACAAGAGAAAATTAACAAATAGTAATTTAAGCCATGTGCGAACTTATAAGCATAGTTGGCCATAATTCCCGAACCATTTAAGATGTACTCGTAAAATTCATAACATAGGCATTGGCACCAACAACGAAAAGTAACAAATTGTCATTTAAGCCCTACATGCACTTATAAGTATAGTCGACCATAATTCCCGAACTGTTTAAGATATAGTCTTCAAATTCATAACATAGGCATCGTCGCAGACGAGGTAAATTAACAAATAGTCATTTAAGCCCTATGCGAACTTATAAGCATAGTCGGCCATGAATCCCGAACTGTTAAAGATGTAGGCATCAAATTCATAACTCACCAACAAGGAAAATTAACAAATAGTCATTTAAGACATATGCTAACTTACAAGCATAATTGGCCATAATTCGCGAACCGTTTAAGATGTAGGCATCTAATTCATAACATAGGCATCGGCACCAACAAGAAAAATTAACAAATTGTCATTTAAGCCATATGCGAACTTATAAGCATAGTTGGCCATAATTCCTGAACCTTTTAAGATGTAGTCATCAAATTCACAACATAGGCCTCGACACCAGACGCACGCACCCTAACATAAAGGGTGATGTCAAACACTGTAGAAGATATAACTGCATGATAATGTTATCAAGGAACTAGATAAAATGTCTTGTTGAATGGAGGCACAAAAATACTTAATCTCTCTGACGAAATGTGCTGGTAAGTATATATATACATAAAGCAATAGCTAGGCCAATTATATACACATGTTACCACTGTGGAAAGGAGTTCGGTTTTTTTCATGAAAATGATGCAAGCCAATGGTTGTATGAAGTCTACTGTAGAGCTTATCTCTATACATGTATGTACCTTTTCCCACTGCTGGAAAATTGCATGAAAACAGTATTGCTAATGTAGAAAAATCTTCAGCAAAAGCTGCCATGTTCGGCGACGTGAGAGAACCGCCTGTACGAAGAGTCCATTTCGCGCGATGAAGAATTACGACAATGGGCACATGCAGTTTATGCAAGGTGGTATATTGAAGAACCACATCAAGAACTGCAAGGATTCGTCTTCTGAGAGCCAGCAATTTATGTTGTCAATACTCCCTGCTGCATCTATGGATACTGATTCCACAGACGATTATGATGGGACAGTTAATGCTAATGACGAAATGAGAGACCTACGATGTTTGTTAGAGTCCGTATGTGTAGAATGTACACTTGCAAGGCTTTCGTGTGAAGTCGACGAACTTCAAAATAAATGGACGTTGGCTCTAAATCCTGATGAGCAGACATCTCCCGCTACAAAGAAAAGCAATTTTAATATAGAACACAAAACAGGAGGTGAAGATGACCATGAAGAGAGCATTGATCAAAATTAACATGAAGACAGTGATATATCTTAAAACGATGATGACGATATTCTCGATGCACTTACACACAACAAGCGACATGAAGAAGGCAGAAGACACCGATAATACTGGACACCTGTTTCCCGAAGACCCGAATGAACTTGTTGATAGACTCAGATATTTGATTGACCATCAAAAACCGGGATATCTCTCGCACGTTAACGAGATATATTAAATCATTTGTAAACTGAAGGATTGGGGATATATCAGATGATGTGATCAACTGATTTATTCTGAAATTGTTATTATAAAATAATAATACATTATAACTGGTTATTCTTTATTTTTGTGTGTCGTATTCTTTTTTCCCTCACGACTTTAAAGTGGTTCTATGGGCACTCAACTATTAATGGAAATATCTGCATATATAATCATAAAAAAGACTGTAGTATAACAGTTGACTGCATACAAAACATTAATTCTGTCGACATGTATAAATTTGGAGACAGTTGACGAACGAATGTAATTTCTATACATATAGGTGGGGGACAAACCGAAGGCTTGATCGAAGGATCGATCAAAGGATTGGTATTGAATGAAGTATTGGGATTGATCGAAGGATTTGGATGGATCGAAGTATTGGTTTGGATTGGTGTATGGAGTGGTGTATGGATTGGTATGCATTGGTATGTAGATTGGTGTGAATTGGTGAATGTAATGGTTTGGATTTGTGTGTGGATTGGTGTGTGAATTGGTGCGATTTGGTATGTGGATTGGTGTCTAGTTTGGTGTGTGGATTGGTATGGGTTGGTGTGTGGATTGGTGCATGGATTGGTATGCATTGGTGTGTGGATTGGTGCGGGTTGGTGCATGGATTGATGCATGGACTGGTGTGGATTTGTGTGTGGCATGATGTGGATTGGTGTGGTAATTGGTGTTTGCATTTGTGTGTGTATTGGTGTGGATTGGTGTTTGGATTGGTGTGTCAGTTGGTGTGGATTGATATGTGAATTGGTGTAGATTAATGGGTGGATTGGTGTGGATAACTGATTGCGGTGCTGATTACATTGCTGATTGTGGTGCACATTATGCTGATTGTGGTTGCATGTGGTGCTGATTGTGGTGCATGTGGTGCTGATTTTGGTGCATGTGGTGCTGATTGTGGTGTGCAGTGCTGAATTTGGTGTATGTGGTGTGTGGTGCTGATTGTGGTGTGTGCTGATTGTGGTGTGTGTGGATGGTTGTGGATTCGTTGTGGAGTGGTGTGTGAATTGGCATGGATTGGTATGTGGATTGGTGTAGATTGGTGAGTGGATTGTTGTGGATTCATGTGTGGATTGGTGTCGATTGGCATGTGTGGTGCTTATTGTGGTGCTAATTTTTGGAAATATTACGAAAGATTGTTGGGTTGATGTTCAATAATAGCACAGATGAAAAGATTGTTTATCGGTCTCGTACATTTTAAATCCTAAGGGTCTAGCACTATTGGTATTGCAATTAATGCTAAGTATGCCTGTACAAGTAATGGCAAATTCTGATCCATACCATAATTATAGCATGACTTGGGCAGGCGGTTGCTATTCATACGAAGGCCTTGGATTGGTCACATGTACTCATATTAAAATAATAATTCTGAAAAACACACTTATAGCTAAATGATAGTCGACACAATGAATAATTTACACATTCTGGCAACATATAATACTTAGACTTCAAGAGAGGAGACTGGAAATGTAGTTACTGAATGAAAGTTTTTTTGCATGTTTTCTCAATACTCAAAGTATTATTTCAGTACAAATAAAAAATAATTAAATAATTTTTTTATTAAAAATAATTTTTAAAATTGGATAAAAAACAGATTTTTTATTTGACTTACCCTATGCCTATTAAACCAATATGGCCGCCACTGTTTTGCCTTCGAAAAGCAAACCTCCCAAACACTGGTGATGTCAGTCGTATACTGGAGATGGAGCCATGGAAATGTCGAAAAATATAAGTTTTTAAATAGATTTTTAAAATTCTGTTATTATTAATATTTTTTAAAAGTTTTTATATTTTTGGAAATGTTTAGGTTTAATGTCATTCAAAGTCACGGGCGTGGGGTCAAGGTCAAGGTCACCTGGATCCAACATGGCTGACGAGATGGAAGCTGGTCGACCTGACGAGGGCCGGTCGTGTCGGGAGCTTTGCCGATCCACCTGTCATCGAACCCCTGACCTCCTACTTGTACATCTTTAGATATTTATTTTACTTTTACATTTGTTTTATTTTTGTGAATTTTCATGTTTGGGTGTTGAGAAAGGGGTGAGGTGAGTGTGGTGGGATGAGTGTGAGGTTAACGTGTTATGTTCTTCGATTTTTAGAATCAATTTTTTTTTTTTTGATCATTCCCGAATTTTTCTGACTGAGATAATTGTGGTGAGGGGGTGGGTGGTTGGTTAGGGTGGTGGGGTAAGTGTAAGGTTGATGTATGTTCCTCTATTTTAAAATGTTTTTTTATTTTTTTAAATTTTATAAGAATTACCAGAAGGTATAGGGAGGGATGAAGTGATGGTATGGTGATGGTGGGGTGAGCAACGGAAGGGTGTCTAATGTAATATGTTACTCGATTTTTAAGATACTTTTTTAGATTTTTTAGAATTTTCTTGATTTTTCATGATTGGGCAATGGGAAAGGGGCAAGATGAGCTTGGTTAGGGCGAGGCAAGGGAGTGGTGGCCTACAAGTACTAAGCAGGTCCCACAAATCTTTCGAATGGTTCGAAAATTGGCTTTCGGTGTTTCCAGTCTACCACATTGAGAAGCAAGCACTTTTTTTTTTTTTTACAAATTTTTGGATAAACTGGAAAATTTGAGGGAAAGAAGGAAATTTTGAGGGAAAAAGATTGATTTCAAGTGGAAAATAGTTGATTTTGAGAGGAAAATGGGAAAATTCCAAGATGGCAGCAGTTCCGCAGATCCGCAGCCCTCAGCCCTTGTCCTCGAATAGGCACGATCTATCTATTTTCGTACAATTTAGCTGTTGTTTTAAAATGTTTGCAGAAGTTTTGAATTTCTCGAAGATCTGGGACCTGGGGCTGAGTAATCGCTAGAATACTACGGGATGACTTCTGTATGGATTAACTAAGGTTCACGGGCTTATAGTGCAATGTTATAGTACATTCTGTACTTAATGTAGGGCGAGTGCTGTAGAGCTATTTAAACCTGAAAAAACACTCGGGCGACGACCGTACGGACCTTATTTACCGGGCACTTACACGTCTTTCTCCTATCAGTACGGTGTTCCAGAACTCGTAACTTGATGATTCTACTATCAAATTTAATTAAGACACAAAGGGCATTCGCCCATTTGGTTTAGCTGTCCTACCTAAGGGATCCAAGATGGCCTATATCACAGAAAATCTTCTTTAAAACATAATCAAATGAAGACGTATTTGAATAAGCTGCCAATCGCGAGACCGCTAAGCAATTTAAATATATCGTACCACTTGGTTGCCATAGTAACATTAAACAATATTCTCCTTTGGGTGAGGCTTTTGTACACATAACAAATTTAACAAACAAGAAATACGTATAATATGTTTTGAACTCGTAAACTGCGAAAACCATACTTATTTAGTTAATTGATACAATAAAAAATTACCTACTGCTACAAAAATACATATATGAAAAATAATAATACTCCTTCAAACAAATTAATAATCTTATTATTATCAACACCGTCGAAAACCAAATTCCACAGCGTTCTTGTGTATCATTAACGCTTTGCAATAGCGTTTACAAGAAAAAACAGTAAAAATACAGTATTTAGCATTGCGTTCATAAACAAGGTTATTTAGTGTTATAAATCTTATGCAATTATAGCACAACAAAGATAGTTATCATTAGAAGGAACTTTTTGTTTATCATTTCACATTTAATTTAAATAATTGTGCAATACAACTTTTTTCAAAATCTAGTTTTACGACATAGTATTAAATCAACGTGTAGATATATTTCGTTATATTTCCACTCTGTTCGTTATATTATCTAAGTAGGTTCTAACACAATACAAATCGTTAGATTTTACACAAGTATATTTATTTTATGAAAATGGCCATTAGTCCATTTTCTTATATACTCGTACAAAACGAAAAAATCCTGTACACATATGTGACACCATTACTACCAGGTGGCGAAAATGTTTATTTGCCAAACTATTAGCACTGAGCTTCCCAAGCTCAGTAAATTAAAAAAAATAGTTAATACGTTAGCTGCACGTGGTATTTTAATTGCTATGTTACAATTTATATGAGGAAGTGCTCTATATAGCTTAAATGGCTTACGTTAGTGGAGATTCTTATTTCGGTTGAAATTCTCACGCGTTTTTAATTGTAATTAACTCTTGGCGTGTAATGCATACATATATCTTGAGCATTTCATTAATAACTACATTTTTAAAGCCAAGGGTANAATTAACTCTTGGCGTGTAATGCATACATATATCTTGAGCATTTCATTAATAACTACATTTTTAAAGCCAAGGGTATTTGCGGTGATCATGTAATTGAAACTTCATAGTTTGGGGAGATTAAATGTAGTTTTAAGACAAATTTTCAAGTCGTGTTGGGCTTGTATGCTTTAAGTTACAGCATTTCATGAAAAAAGTAAGTTTTATGTTCATGAGCCTTCAAATAGTTTAAGCATACTGTAGAAAGGCTTCANAATTAACTCTTGGCGTGTAATGCATACATATATCTTGAGCATTTCATTAATAACTACATTTTTAAAGCCAAGGGTAATTGCGGTGATCATGTAATTGAAACTTCATAGTTTGGGGAGATTAAATGTAGTTTTAAGACAAATTTTCAAGTCGTGTTGGGCTTGTATGCTTTAAGTTGNAAATGTAGTTTTAAGACAAATTTTCAAGTCGTGTTGGGCTTGTATGCTTTAAGTTGCAGCATTTCATGAAAAAAGTAAGTTTTATGTTCATGAGCCTTCAAATAGTTTAAGCATACTGTAGAAAGGCTTCATTTAGAGTTTATCTTGAAATCACTTCAGTAGTACTTAAATGGGGGTTCTGGCACACCTGGCGCCTGGCAAGGGAGCAGGGGCAAATGGTGCCCCCCTCCCCGCGCCCACCCGTGGCAGCCGATGACGTCACCGCGGCGCGCACGCTACGCAAGGCGCCTGTCTGTACACAAGGCTCTCATCGCTGATTGGCTACGCGAGGCTCTAAAAAGATCGGCTACGCGAGACTCTCACAATTTAGCCATTTAAGCCCTATGCTAACTTATAAGCACGGTTGACGAACTGTTTTTGATGTAGGCACCAAATTCATAACATATAACAACAACGATAATTACCAAATAGCCCTATGCTAACTTATAGGCATAGTTGACGAACCGTTTATGATTTCAGTAATTCGTAACATAAGCATCGGTGCCGACAAGGATAATTACCAAATAGCCATTTAAGCCCTATGCTAACTTATAAGCACGGTTGACGAACTGTTTTTGATGTAGGCACCAAATTCATAACATATAACAACAACGATAATTACCAAATAGCCCTATGCTAACTTATAGGCATAGTTGACGAACCGTTTATGATTTCAGTAATTCATAACATA
>NQII01000469.1:40529-64951 GCA_002778355.1 Clitarchus hookeri | reverse complement strand
AGGCGGTTGTAAAAGGATGTAATTGGTGGTAGCTGTTGCTCAGCAAGTTTCTCCCATGAGCTGACATAGTCATATGGGAAAACGCCTTTCCTACTAACCAACTCGAACTGTTCCTTAGCAAAGAATTTTGCGGTTGTATTGAGCTTGCTTGAAGGAAGGTTCTCTGCAAGTGTTGCGAGGCTGGCCGACATAAATCTAAATGTATCTATAAACTGAATTGAGAATCTATCTGCTAAAATTTTGCTAAAAGTGATTAGTTTTTCCTCTGTGTGGGGAATAATGAAGATGCTCTGCGAATCATATCCTAGCTGCTCCCTTGCCAGGCGCCAGGTGTGCCAGAACCCCCATTTATATACTACTCACTTCAAATGGATTATAGGCCTGTACATTTGGATTAAAATGAAATTTAAAAAAAAAAACCTGGTAACCTGTCGCCAAGGGTTTGTTTCGGTACCGCTGTAAATAAGATACAGTAAATATTTCACTAATTTTCTTGACATTTTAAATTATACATTTACGAGTCATTATTGTACTTTCCTTTGCCTTTTCATATTATGCAGGGTTACGATAACGTTTAATCTTTTCTTCCAGTATTTTTTCTGCAAACTCATAGTAGTTCCTTGAACTTTTACAAAATTTTTATAATGCTGAATTTTTGGCATTAAATAACGAATAAATCGGAGGCTATTTTATAAACCCATAATGATTTGAAATGTTTCAGCCTTGAAATCTTCAACTGAACTCGAAACCCCTATATCATGCTGTACATATGTACCAGTCGTATATTTTTCAAAAAATAAAATTTTGTTTCTATACTGTGGCCGTGTTTGAATTGACCATGTAGTATTGAGTATCGTTCAATTCGGATGCCGTCGATAGTCACTTGTTCAAAGATGGTTGCGACTTGGTAATTTAGTACTTTAGTAAGTTTCGTAACATACAAAAAACTAAATACTAAAATACTAAATACGTCATCATTTAATTCTGGTCACGTGACCTTTGAGTAAACTAAAAGTGCCAATTCGAGCCCGGAATAAGAAAAGTCATCTTTGGTGAACCCAATATTTACCCAGTGAGACTGGTACTTCCAACACACAGAAGTGTTTCTCGCGTCACGCCTGTAAGAGGACGCCCAGAGTTTGAAGCGTGAGTACATCCATAAACTGTTGCCCTGATACTTTCATTATATTAATAACTACACACGCACGATATATATATATATAGTATCGGGTGAGTCGCCCTCACCTATTTTTCCGTATCTATGCAACCCGCACACAGTGCAACCCATCTAACAAAACATCAACCGTTGCAGGACACCGTGTGCGTATTGATTCGTTGTCAGTACAGTAAGCGGTGAACGGATGGTGTTAGTAGCGATTCTCTCTTATCGCGCCGCTGATTGGTGCAGGTTTACAACGGCGTCGAATGTTCAGCTAACAGACGAGACGCCGTAACGATTACGTACACGGCACGGGACACGCCTACAGGAGACAATTATTTTACAGAGGAGGAGATATGAGAAGTGTTGTTGCGGGTTGCATAGATACGGAAAAATATGCGCGGGTGACTCATCCGGTATATAGGATGAGTCACCCCTTTTTCTCGAAAACAACACGATACCGAGGGTTCGCGAAAAAAATGTATAACTATACCTTAAATGAAGCATCGATGGTAGTAATTCCATTCCCCCGAACATACTGGAGGTAGGGGTATGGGGGGTGAGCTTTGAAATGGCAAATGGAAATATGGGTCGTAAAGGTATCTTTGAATATATAGTCTAAAAGGAAACAACATTTACAAAGGCACCTTTTTCTGACGTGCATGGTTTACGCACAATCACAATTGATCGGAAACGTGTTTTTCTTACTACAATCAAAAGGAAATCAACGAAACATGTTTTTCTGGCGTGCATTTCTAGTTTACGTACAATCAAAAGGATGTCAGGTGTACTGTAAATACCGGTATGGTGTGAGAGAAGTACAGAGAACTGGGAACTGGGAACNCAATCAAAAGGATGTCAGGTGTACTGTAAATACCGGTATGGTGTGAGAGAAGTACAGAGAACTGGGAACTGGGAACTGGGAACACTAATTCGCTCACAGCACTTTTCATAAGTGTTCTAAATGTCGACCAACCTGTAGCAGNGAACTGGGAACTGGGAACACTAATTCGCTCACAGCACTTTTCATAAGTGTTCTAAATGTCGACCAACCTGTAGCAGACACGACCCTGCCCTCCATCTTACATTCGCGGTTGCATGGCGGACCTCAGCACTGATGAGAGTTTCACATGCTGCTCTGATTCTGCCTTTCAAGCAATGTAAAACGAATGACTGTCTGAATTAACGAACTTTTTATTGTCAATTAACTTGAATGCAAAACCTGCAGTTCCTGTAAGTGGTAGATGGCTTATCTGCTGGCTGCTTATTGCTGCCTTATTCTCAGCTTTTGTTCGGAAACAGTCTAATTATAACAATTATTTTCATCCACTTATCATTGGTTGTGCGTAAATTATGCACGTAAGAGACACGATGTGCGCCATTGCGGTATTTCCGGTTGGAGTGCGAGACTCGCTTTGATACTAGCAGTGATTTGTGTGCTTTACTGCATGAACTCGTGCAGTAGGTATTATACTGTTTCCGAGAAAACGCAGAGAATAATGCAGCACTACGCATCAAGCATATATGCCATCTACCACTTACAGGAAATGCAGGATTTGCATGCATGTTAACTGGCAATCGAAATTTCTTTCATTCAGTTTGTCATTCTGTTTGCATTGCAAACATTAATCGTGTGTGTTGTTTCAGAGTCCGACATTGTCTGTCTATGTTGTTGCTTTCTGAATGGGATGCCGTTTACAAACGAAGAAGCATTTTACATGCTGATGNCGACATTGTCTGTCTATGTTGTTGCTTTCTGAATGGGATGCCGTTTACAAACGAAGAAGCATTTTACATGCTGATGATACTAGGAGATTATGAGAATGTCGTCGGAACTGCAAAGCTGCTGCCCGTTTGTACGCAGAGAGATACTTACAGCGCATCCACTACTGGTACAATGTCTTCCAGCGTCTTGCATGTTGCGTGCGCACAACCGGGCTAGAGTAACCGACACGCAACAAACGTCGCATCAGACGACCTGTGAGAGACGAGAGGGCTGTTGATGTACTTGCTGCCATAGTAGTTAATTCGCATGATTCTACACGGAGGATTACCCACTACTCACGATTGTCTCAAAGTACAGTGTGGAGAATCCTCGCTGATAATCGTTTACATCGGTACCATGTACCGCTTATTATGATGTGATCAGGCCTTAGCTGAACGGCGTGCCTAATCATACCTTCAAACATGGAACCAGGACACGAGCGTGATTGCAACAACACCTTGCGAAAGACAGTTGCAGAAAGCCCCTCCACCGGCCAGTAAACGAGGCCGAAAATATAACAACGCAACCGATATATGCCAGCGTAACACCGGGANAAAGCCCCTCCACCGGCCAGTAAACGAGGCCGAAAATATAACAACGCAACCGATATATGCCAGCGTAACACCGGGAACGGCGTCTTTTCTCGTCAACCCGACCAGAGAGAAGACCACTGAATATGGGTGTGTCCGGCCGTCGTTAACCGCCTCCTGTAATCAGCCTCCGTCAACATGAACAATTAGACTGTACTAGTAATGGCGTGAGGTAACAATATTTAATACAATTAATTAGCATCTTGGTAATCCGTTTAAAGCTTCCCCGATCAATAGTCACGTAAATAGCTATTGTAAAATGCNAAAGCCCCTCCACCGGCCAGTAAACGAGGCCGAAAATATAACAACGCAACCGATATATGCCAGCGTAACACCGGGAGCGGCGTCTTTTGTCGTCGACCTGACCAGAGAGAAGACCACTGAAGATGGGTGTGTCCGGCCGTCGTTAACCGCCTCCTGTAATCAGCCTCCGTCAACATGAACAATTAGACTGTACTAGTAATGGCGTGAGGTAACAATATTTAATGCAATTAATTAGCATCTTGGTAATCCGTTTAAAGCTTCCCCGATCAATAGTCACGTAAATAGCTATTGTAAAATGCNACAATTAATTAGCATCTTGGTAATCCGTTTAAAGCTTCCCCGATCAATAGTCACGTAAATAGCTATTGTAAAATGCTTATGTTCAATAAACTCCATCTTATACTGCTGTGCTCTACCTAATCATGACACATTATTGAGCTATGCCCATAGCACCTTTCACGTATGAATGGCTTAAAAGACCATTCATAAGAATGGTGGAGGCTTGGTTCCTCCCTACCCTCTCACTGCCTTGCATCAGCTTCTCTACCATCCACCCCCATATCAATAAATTCCCCACCCACCAACGCTAATTTCCGTATTAATAATAGCAAAATTTCAGCTCTGTCCACTTTTAACATTTAAACTTTTAGCTTTTAAGTACCAGTATAATAAAAATAATTTCATAATATCTACATTTTAAATGTATTAGGTTTGAATAATAATTTACCATTTACAGCCCAATATCAAAACATACAAAGCAATTATTTGAAACCTAAATAACAAACTGTATTAAAATTTAAAGAATTTCAGGGCTAACCGCAAGTCCCTAATTGCGTACATTTACCTCAGCAATACAATTCTATAAATTTAAATGAACATAAATTACCTGTGTGCTCTGGATGTAGTTATTTGAACCGCAAGTCCCTAATTGCGTATATTTACCTCATCAACACCATTCTACAAATTAAAATTAACATATAAATTGCCTGTGTGCACTGTATGTAGTTATTTGAAATGCGACTATTACTGTGATAGTAATTCATAATCCTGTGAGCATTTTCATTAAATTAACTTTCAACTCATGATAATTTAATAAATTCCATGCAGTACACCATATTGTATGTAATAAGACGTCGCTGTGCACAGATAAAATATATTTTTTTATGATACTTTCCCCTCAATCTACATACTATCTATTTAAGAAACTTCTCATAACATGCATAGAAGTAAGGAATAAATAGAGATTTTAGTATTCTGACATAAAGCCAGTATCACGTTATTAGTTGGCATATGGAAGGACGAGTAGTCGCGGCTACAGACCAGGCGACGCGACCCAGTTACAAAGTGTCGAGATAACACATTCCCGCATCAGCACTTCCCCGTGGCTCGAGCGTCGCTGTGTTGCGAAACAGCATGCTAGCGCACGCCACGCAGTTTTATTTCCCCACACCCACTTTTAAACTTAAGTTTATTGTTCTAGTTTATTGTTCCTCATACTGTCAATCTTTTCATTTACTTTCCACAAACCAGTGCTATAAGGACACGGGGAGGATGAATTCCGTTAGGTTCATGCAGTTCTGTGATCCGAGGACTTAGCCAATCCTCGTGGCTTTCGGACGTGCGAGCGACACACCATGCCAGTCATACTGTTTTGTTTGATGGGCACACTGCTAAACCTGCAGTGGGAAGGAATAATTGTGTGCAATGTCAACGGTAATTAACGAAATGGGAATAGTGCCCGAGACACACCCACTTCGACTGTGTCTGTCCGTTCATGGTTAACCCGCATCCACCCAATTGTCAGCAGTACTTACTCAGGAGGTCAAACATTTCGTTTCGCGTGAGACGCGGAGCAATCTTTGGGCCTCTGGTGGAGTGATGACCCGACCAAAGAGGCCTGTTTTCTGTGCTCTACTAGCCTTGAAAGAATTCAGGCAGTAGGGGCGGGCGCAATCTGGATGCGTTGGATTTTTGCTGTGGGTCTTTTCTCTACTACACAGTACTTTAAAGTATACCACGAGGCTCATTTTGCTTTTGACCTCCCTGGTGTAAGTCATTGAGTGCAGATTTCCCCAATCCCCATATGCTACTCCTTTGTGTGGAAGTAGAAGTGTAATTATTACCTACTTAATTATTTATGTGTTTAATTTTCCTCTCTACTATCTTCTATTTGTATAATCAGTGTCATTATATTATACTTATACTATGTGTTGGTATCCAGAGTACTTATTAACATTTTTATAATTATGAGCTTTATAGGTGCACACAGCTAACTACAATAAGTTATTTTCAGAAAGAAAATAATTTGAATGAAAATAGGTGCTCGCATAATTGTCCTCATTTGCAGGCATTATAGAAGAACTGGATCAAAAACAGTAATGTAACTATAAAGTTATAAAATTAGTTAGTATTCATATACCGCCTGAGAGAACAATTGACAAAGACAGTTTAGAAATAAATGAACTTTAACTCACGTTTAAATACATAAGCTTCCAAGGTCGGACACACCCTGAAATATAATACAACCATAAATATAATAACAACAAAATTAAATTCACAATTAAATTTTAAATAACNGGACACACCCTGAAATATAATACAACCATAAATATAATAACAACAAAATTAAATTCACAATTAAATTTTAAATAACTATTATCTGCATAAACTATTATAGGGTCCTTTTATTTATTTAAAGCAAAAAAAAAAGTTAAATAAGATGTTTCGACAAACTGTGAGGGCATTCTGTTAATACATTTCCTTGCAAGTTTCAGATCAACGGTACGGCACGTTCCATGTCAACAGCAACCGGCAGCGATATCATAACAAACCCCCCTTATGTAAAGTTCCTCCGGAGGGCGGCGCTAGCAATGTCCACGATAGCAGCGGCGCCAGGACACCTGTTCTGACGTCAAACGCAGAAACGTCGTCGAGTCGCGCACGTTCATTCCACATCAGTACTTTCACATAACCCAGCTCGCGAGTCGTACGTTAAAATATTTACAGGTAACCAGCGGTTTCCATATTTTACATACACCCCTCACAACGCACCCTGCAGGTAACAGTAACACATAACAAACTTTACTTTAAAAGCTATGTGATTGCATAAAAAATATTATCAACTGCTAATAGGAGGCCTCCAAAATCAATGTTTTGTAAATTATAATGTATATAAAAATAATTTCAATCAGTTTTACGATTGAAAAGAATTTGGAAAAAAAATATCAAATTCCAATTTTTGTGAGAAACAAAGATTTTATTTTTAAAATGTACCTACTCAGCTAACAAATTAATACACTGCATAAAATAGAGACGCCTAATTTATTGCATTGTGGTCATTAAAAACAATCTAGTCTTTAAGAAAGACTTTAATTTTTATAGAAAATGAACCATTTGTACAAATTACCACATTCAATAGATATTACTATCTGTTATCGCCACATATTTCTTGTATAATAAGTAACATTTATTACTTCAACAATTTGTTTGTTATATTTAAATACTTGTGTATATGTATACTATAAGTATCCGTTCCATTTCCCTCTTAAGTATTGAAACGTAGTAGAAAAGCAGCTGCAACATTTATTTTGTTTTAATTTTATAGAAGTTCCAATTATTAATTAAATAATATTCTACTTTTTCATACAATTCCATAAGTATCCTACCACCGTGACGTCACGTACCATTTTAGAATATAACAATATCCTATCACATCACTATTTTTGTCAGCGTTCTAACATGTATTTATTTTTCAGCAAGTGTATTTTCTGTACAAAGANCAGCTGCAACATTTATTTTGTTTTAATTTTATAGAAGTTCCAATTATTAATTAAATAATATTCTACTTTTTCATACCATTCCATAAGTATCCTACCACCGTGACGTCACGTACCATTTTAGAATATAACAATCTCCTATCACATCACTATTTTTGTCAGCGTTCTAACATGTATTTATTTTTCAGCAAGTGTATTTTCTGTACAAAGANCTCCTATCACATCACTATTTTTGTCAGCGTTCTAACATGTATTTATTTTTCAGCAAGTGTATTTTCTGTACAAAGAAAAAAAAATAATTGTTGTAATATGGAGAGCAGTTAACTTACCAAATTTAAATTCTTTTCATTAAAAAATATTGTTTTCTATTTTCATTATGATTAATATTTTTTCTTAATTCCTTATAAGAATTAATGTAACTAACCATTCGCGCCACGTTGTACTTAGGGACTTACAAACTCAAGAAAGGCTGACGCGTTCGCGAACCGCCCGCGGGGCGTCTGCCACGCTCACGTGGAAGACACTTTGCACACCCAGCGGAATTGAAGTTCAAGGCCCGCAAGGCCACTGCAAACACACAGCCCAACGTTTGTTCGGCCCACCTTGCCCGAGGACTGAACGAAAGCAATTGGCACTTCCTTATACCTACCTTATCCGTCTACTATAATTCCTTTCAAAAATTTCCTACCATAGCGAAGAGAACTTCAACCCGATCCATATTCCTGCGACACAATATGAACCCTGCAACTCCCAGACATCTACATAATNAGCGAAGAGAACTTCAACCCGATCCATATTCCTGCGACACAATATGAACCCTGCAACTCCCAGACATCTACATAATTCACACGGACTCTAGGGCGAGATGAGGGCATCTCGCTAGTGAACATTGGGGGAGATGTTATGATGTGATCAGGCCTNTAGGGCGAGATGAGGGCATCTCGCTAGTGAACATTGGGGGAGATGTTATGATGTGATCAGGCCTTAGCTGAACGGCGTGCCTGATCACACCTTCAAGCATGGAACCAGGACACGAGCGTGATTGTAACAACACCTTGTGAAATACAGTTGCAGAAATCCCCTACACCGGCCAGTAAACGAGGCCGGTGAAGGTCATAATGCCTATTACTGGTCTGCAATAAATCCACATTGGCTCCATCAAGTGGATAACCAGCATGTCTTGAGCCTTAATACTTGGTGTGGCCTTCTCGGACATCGTGCCATAGGACCATATGTTTTTGGAGGGCATTTGAATGATGCAGCGTATGCAGACTTCCTAGAGAACATTTTGTATCAGCTGATCGAAGATGTCCCTCTCGCTCTGCGATTAATACTGTAGCTTCAATAGTATGGCTGTTCTGCTCACNGTATCAGCTGATCGAAGATGTCCCTCTCGCTCTGCGATTAATACTGTAGCTTCAATAGTATGGCTGTTCTGCTCACATTTGATGCAGAGCTCGGCTAGTTTCTGACATGTTATTCCCCAGGCGGTGGATTGTGCGAATGGGTGCTGTAGCTTGGCCATTACATTCTCCAGACTTGTCCACAAATGACTTATTTTTGAGGGGGAGAATTAAAGACATCATCTACTGCGTGCGTTCATCAACGAGGGAAGACATGAAGGACAGAATCAGAGCAGCTCAGGTCCGCCGAACAACTGCGNGTATCAGCTGATCGAAGATGTCCCTCTCGCTCTGCGATTAATACTGTAGCTTCAATAGTATGGCTGTTCTGCTCACTTTTGATGCAGAGCTCGGCTAGTTTCTGACATGTTATTCCCCAGGCGGTGGATTGTGCGAATGGGTGCTGTAGCTTGGCCATTACATTCTCCAGACTTGTCCACAAATGACTTATTTTTGAGGGGGAGAATTAAAGACATCAATTACTGCGTGCGTTCATCAACGAGGGAAGACATGAAGGACAGAATCAGAGCAGCTCAGGTCCGCCGAACAACTGCGAACGTAAGAAGGATTTCTGAGTCGTGTCTGTTACAGCGTGGTCGACATTTAGAACACTAATGAAGATTGATGTGTGCGAATGAGTGTTCACAGTTCCCATTTCACAGTAGTTCTCCCACACCATACTTGTATTTACAGTACACCCGACGTCCTTTTGATTGTAAATAAACTAGGTATGCACGCCAGGAAAACATCATGTTTCGTTGATTTCCTTTTTGTTGTAGTAAGAATAACAATAATTTTCGTTCAGTTTCATTGTGCGTAAACTACGCAAGTCCAAACCATATGCTTACATGATTAATTGTATTGTGCGTAAACTACGCACTTCAGAAAACAGCTGTCTTTGTAAATGTAGTTTCCTTTTAGACGATCTATCCAACGATACCACATTCGACCCCTGTTCCCATTTGCAATTTCAAAGCTCACTCCNCGTTTCCTTTTAGACGATCTATCCAACGATACCACATTCGACCCCTGTTCCCATTTGCAATTTCAAAGCTCACTCCCCGTACTCCTACCACCTATATGTTCGGGGCAATGGAATTACTACCAATCGATGATTCATATAGGGTATAGTTTACACAATTTTTTCGCGAACCCCAGGTGTCGTATTGTTTCCGGGAAAAAAAAGGGTGATATGGGTGCTGTGAATCATCTTGTATAATGTTGCAAGCGGTTAAGTGAGCACTTTTTAAAGCCCTCCCAGAAGGCATAATAACCCAAAATTTAAATTTTACTTTGCTTTTAGACGTCACATTTTATAAACGTATAAGGATACAAACAAGCTGAAAGGAACTCTTAGAAAGGCCTTAAAAATTGCTCACTTTGCCGTGAAGAGCCTATACGAATTATAGCTTAGGTCTATTTTGAAGGAGTGTAACCACCCTTGAATGTGTAGCTGAAACAGATGTTTTTTCTTAGTAACACAGCAAGAGTTAAAGATAAATGCCAGTTTATGGATAGCGTATTTTTGAACGTTGAAGTGCAAACAGTAGAAAATTGGGTGCTAATATCAACCTGCTTCCACAAAAAAAGGATGGGTTGGAATCCTATTTGTGCATTTGAAAACGTAGTTGTCCGAAATTTGTTGTTGTATCCTGCGAATTACTAATCTTATGTATAGGGTAAGCAAAAAAGCTGTCTGGTTTTTTTACGCTAATTAATGCATAATGAAATGATACGTTTGAAGTGTTAGATCATAATGGTGTTACGTAACATAAATCACAACGCTACCTATTTATTAGCGTACTTTCCGAAGGAAAGAAAGACATTTGAGATCACTTTCNACGTAACATAAATCACAACGCTACCTATTTATTAGCGTACTTTCCGAAGGAAAGAAAGACATTTGAGATCACTTTCCTGTCTGTGTGTGTGTTTAGGCATGTGTATGTGTCTGCATATCTGTGTGTGTGTGTGTCACCTCCAAATCGTTGAGCGGATTACAGAATTTCACCAAATTCGGTACACATATAGTACTTAGTGAGGACATCCGACTTTACAGTTTTTGACAACGCCGGGTGCTTACTTCCAAAATGTCATATAGTTTATAACTTATGGTGCTATGTTTTATCTTGGCAACCATTTAACCAATTTAATCCAAATTTTGCACGTACAGTGCATCATGTGAGCATTGAATTTGTAAGTAGATATTCTTGTTATTCCCCCATTTTGGAAGATAGCACTTGAAAAATAAAGAAACTTTCGTGTTATATTTCGGAAATTACATTACCAATTTCCATAACATTTGGCATGAAAGTAATACTATGATAGGCCACGTAAACATATGCGATTTAAACAGATAATTCAGTTTTTTTTAATGGCATACACATAAATATTTTTAGGTTCTTCTGCTTTATCCACCAAACCGTTTGGCTAATTTGGAATAAACTTGGTATGCTGAAAGTGTCTATTACATGTATCAAATGTGCCAGTCAGCCTCTTTTATTCTCCAATGTAAAAGATAGCTCCACGTAAAAAAATATTTTTATGTCGTATCTCTCAAAAAAACTATCCGATTTCTACAAAATTTAGCATATAAGCAATACTTTGGCACGCCATATAAACTGACATGTTCTAAATGTTTCAGAAAATTATTTTCGAAATGGTAGCAATATAAACACTTCAGCTTGGTATGTTATATCTACGAAACTATGTAACCAATTTCAACTGAAATTTGTATGCTGGCAAGTAATAATGTATATGTTGTATAAAACAAGGTTTTATATAGTTAAAACATTAATATAAGTAATTTAAATTATGGTATTTTTATTGAATATTTAAATTGTATTTCAAAACCATTTCGAAAACAATTAGTTTAAAGACGGTAAATTGAAAAAATTAATTTATTCCTTAAAATTTGGGTTTAAATATTATTAGTGTCTTAATTTTCAACAATATTTATTTCGATTATATGTTTTATGAATAGTAATTTTAATGAGAAATTGTTTGACAACTAGATTTTGAAATTAAGCATTTATTTTTACTTTTATATTTGAATATATATTTTAATAAAACGAAAAGTGATATTTTTCTTAGACTACATAAAAACATTTTCTTACCACTAACTAAAGGTATCTATATTATAATTTAAAAGTAATTGTGAAATTGAGATTTTTCAACTTCTCAAGAGTTAATTTAAAAAAAATAGTTTCCNATATTATAATTTAAAAGTAATTGTGAAATTGAGATTTTTCAACTTCTCAAGAGTTAATTTAAAAAAAATAGTTTCCAGGCAATTTTTCACTAAAATTACTTTTCATGAAATTAATGACCAAAATACAAATTTTGTTGTACATTAAAGCAACAAATTACACCCAAAGTTTATTGAATACTTTTACTTTTGCATTTTACCACTTTAAGACTAAATTTTTTAGAACAGAAATTGTTTTAAAAAATTATTAAAATATTAAATTCAAAATTTTCTAATTTACATTCCTAAGATGTGGTTTTAATTACAGGATGAGTATAAAAGAATACCCCAAAATTGAAGGTCTATAATATCAAAACCAAACAACCTACAACCTTGGTTGACCAATCCAATGAACCGTGCAACTGTGAAGTTTGTTTACCATATCTTCATAAATGTTCAATTTGACCACCACGAGCGGCCCGAACGANGAACCGTGCAACTGTGAAGTTTGTTTACCATATCTTCATAAATGTTCAATTTGACCACCACGAGCGGCCCGAACGAGATATATGCGATAATCAAAGTCGTTCCACACCCTTGTCAGCATGTCCGGTGTTACGGTTTGGATGGCGTCTGTAATTCTCGTTTTGAGGTCTTCAATGTTAGNGAACCGTGCAACTGTGAAGTTTGTTTACCATATCTTCATAAATGTTCAATTTGACCACCACGAGCGGCCCGAACGACATATATGCGATAATCAAAGTCGTTCTACACCCTTGTCAGCATGTCCGGTGTTACGGTTTGGATGGCGTCTGTAATTCTCGTTTTGAGGTCTTCAATGTTAGNTACACCCTTGTCAGCATGTCCGGTGTTACGGTTTGGATGGCGTCTGTAATTCTCGTTTTGAGGTCTTCAATGTTAGCTGACAATGGTGGACGAAACACTTGATCTTTTATGTACCTCCATAGAAAAAAAATCGCGCGGGGTAAGATCCGGACATCTTAGGGGCCAGTGATGAAGAGCCTGGTAACCAGTTGCTCCTCGACCAATCCAGCGTTGCGGCAACGTCTCTTTCAGGTATTTTCGAACAGCTAGGTGCCAATGAGGTGGCGCACCATTCTACTGGAAAATAAAGTCCCCCACCTCCTCTTCTAACTGAGGAAACAACCACTCTGTAAGCTTGTCCAAATAAGGGATTCCAGTAACAGTGGGCTCGTGAAAAAAGAAAGGGCTGAAAACAGTGTATCTTGGTTACAGCGCAAAACACGTCCACTTTGGGGGAAGCGCGCTCGTGTTCGGTGGTTTCACGTGGAGGCTCCTGACCCCATATCCACACGTTTTGCCGGTTCACCTTACCATTTGTATGGAACGTCGCTTCATCGCTAAAAACCAGCTTAGACATGAAGGCATCGTCTACCTCGTTCTGGGCACATAAAGGAAACATCAGACCGTCCCCTTCACATTGACGTGTCGAATGCGACACGTCAATGTGCCCCCCTCACTGCCTCAAACCGAGCGTTACGAACGCCATGCTGACAAGAGCGTTGAACGAGTTTGATTGTAGCGTNTTCTGGGCACATAAAGGAAACATCAGACCGTCCCCTTCACATTGACGTGTCGAATGCGAGCTCGCTCCCCCCTCACTGCCTCAAACCGAGCGTTACGAACGCCATGCTGACAAGAGCGTTGAACGAGTTTGATTGTAGCGTNGCCCCCCTCACTGCCTCAAACCGAGCGTTACGAACGCCATGCTGACAAGAGCGTTGAACGAGTTTGATTGTAGCGTAGATGTCATTCGGGCCGCTCATGGTGGTCACATTGAACATTTATGAATGTAAGGCAAACAAACTTCACGGTTCCACGGTTTATTTGATTGGTCAATCAAGGTTGTAGGTTGTTTGGTTTTGATATTATAGACCTTAAAAGTTGGGGTATTCTTTTATAATCAGCCTGTATATATATAACCTGTTTTAGATCCCACATAATCATGCCTATTCCAAAAGTGTGTATTACGATCGTAAAACATGTCTNTCCACGGTTTATTTGATTGGTCAATCAAGGTTGTAGGTTGTTTGGTTTTGATATTATAGACCTTAAAAGTTGGGGTCTTCTTTTATAATCAGCCTGTATATATAACCTGTTTTAGATCCCACATAATCATGCCTATTCCAAAAGTGTGTATTACGATCGTAAAACATGTCTNATATATATAACCTGTTTTAGATCCCACATAATCATGCCTATTCCAAAAGTGTGTATTACGATCGTAAAACATGTCTAAAGAATGTCTTTTCCACAATAATGCTAAATTTTAAATATGTCCACATTAAAAAAAAAAAGAAACATATCTGTCTGTAAAAGTCATCAAACGAAGAAATTTCGAATAGAAGGATTTTTATAATAAAAACCCTTCAGTCCAAACAATTTGTATATCATGGGAAAAAAAATTTTGCGTTTGCAGATAACAAATAATTATAATGTATAAAGTTATGCGTGATTCACACACAATGTTCAGTTTTATTTGCAAATCAGTTTGGGAGAACTATTTTTGTATGCCCCGATATTTATATTTCTGTCCATTTTACGATGCGCTACTGAGTGCTCGCTAGTAAACGGTACGAGCCACTAGAGATCTATTCTTTGCCTTGATGCGGAATATCTCGGGAACTAGGCTAAGAGCAATTAGTTAATTATGTCCAGTTTGTTCTTATTGACAGGAATGAATGTTTTATTAATTGTGTACCCAGGACCCAGGTGACAATGCGGAAATTTCGCATACCCTCTTTTCTATGAGATGATTGAAATTTTCGTATGTAGCCTACATGATTTCGGCAATAAATAAATTTTCCAGCTTTCTGAAAAGTAACCCTGGCGCAAGAGCAGTAGTATGTTTATCGGTATTCTGGCATAATTTATTTTAAATGGGAGCTGTGTGGCTGGTCGGCTGGCAGTGCGCCTGAGGGTGGGGTAATCGGCTCGACTCGGACGAGCTCAGCAGTCTTTGGCTCACTCAGGGGGTGCTCGGAAGCCGTCCACTCGGGTTTGTCGAATATAACCGAAAACGCTCAGAAGTTACTACCACTAACCCTTCAAGCATATATGTATGATTCTGTTAGTCATATTGGTTTTTATAGGCGTGGGGTATGTCAGTACAAAAACATATATCTATTAACCAATTTAAATGTTTTTAAATTTAAAAACATTTAAAAAGATTTTTTTTTTTATTTGTGCCGAAATTGTACATATAGTATTGCGGAAACATGCCAAAGTCTCTCATTTAGTTACTTCAAATCCGGTCTTCTCTCTTGAAGTCAAATTATTACACGATTTCATAATCTGCACATTATTCATCGTCTCGCCTATTTTGTAGGAATAAAAATATGCTACTAAAATTATTTTTAATGTAAGTATATGTGATTAAATCAAGCCTATAATATGAGTAACGACCTCCTGCACAAGTATGTTATAATCGTACTATGTATCAGCATCTACCGACACTTTTACAGGCAAAGTTGTCTATGGTTTAGCAATCAATAGTGCTAGGACCTTNGCTATGTATCAGCATCTACCGACACTTTTACAGGCAAAGTTGTCTATGGTTTAGCAATCAATAGTGCTAGGACCTTGAGACTTGGAATAAACGAGACCAACTCAGGTGATAAACGGTCTTATTTTTCGTGCTCTTCTCAGACACCAATACTTCGATAAATCCTAATACTCGGCAATCCTCGTCACCAATCCTTAGTAATCCTCCTCTACAATCCTCACCAATCCTCCCTCGCAACTCATATTAATCCTGATCAATCCACCTCTATCCTCGCCAATCTTCACCATTCCTCCTCCACAATCCTCCGTAATCCTTTGTAATCCTCGACAAAAACCTCCTCAATCCTCTGCAATCCTCACAAATTCTCCTTCTCAATACGCACCAATTCTTCTTCTCAATCCTCATCAATCCTCACTAATCATTTCAATCCACCTCCGCAAACCTCGCCAGTCCTCCTCCAGAATCCTCCGCAAACCTCTAATATCCACAGTAATCCTCAGCAATCTTCACCAATCCTCAGCAAATCTCCGCAATATTCAGCAATCCTCCTCCACAACCTTCTGCAATACTCACCAACCGTCCTCAATCCCCAACAATCCTCAACAATCATCACCAATTCTCCTCCACAATTCTCCGCAAACCTCTGCAATCTACAGTAATCCTCAGCATTTCCCGCGAATCCTCAGCTATCCTCCTCCGCAATCTTCACCAATCATCAGCAAACCTCCTCTGCAATCTTCACCAATCCTCGCCAATCCTCACCAATCCTCACCAATCCTTCGATCGATCCCAATCCCTAGTTATATCCTTCAATCAATTCTTCGGTTTGTCCCCACCCATATGATTAGAATTATTTGGCCGAGTTTAGCTCAATGACGTGTGGCATCGGAGCACTGGAGCTGTTCATGCTCGGCCATTCTGGTCCCCAGCGGTATCTTGTCCTGCATGTTTGATTCGGTGACCTTGACCTTAATCTTTGACCTTGACATGGTGAGCTTTAACCTTGAAAGCAAACAAAAATTCCAAATAAATTATATAAAATCCCAAAAAAAAAAAACCAAAAATTTATTATAATATTATTTTTAAAAATTATTAAAAAGTTATTATTAAAAATTTGCTTTAAAAATATTATTACAATTTTTATTAGAAATTTACTTAAAAATTATTATTTAAAAAATGTATTTATAAAACATTTATTAAAAATATTATTTTTAATTATTTAAAAATTTATAAAATATAATTACTTAAAAAATTATTACTAAAACATGTTATTTAAAAAAATTATAATAAAATACTATTTAAGACGATTGACCTCCAAAACTTCTTAGTGGCTGTTTAGTCCGCAGGTCTTCACCCCCACCACCAATTACTCACCTTCGTTCGACCAATTAAACATATTCGCTCCACCCCCTTCCAATATATTTGATTGCCTAATTGCTCCACTTCACCAATGATTCTCATTGGATAATGACTCACCTTCGTTCGGCCAATTAGTAGGCAGGCCTCCACCCCACCAATGATTCTCCTTGGCTAATTACTCACATTCGCTAGACCAATTAGTGGTATTCGCTCCACCGCCAGCAGGGATTCTCATCGGCTAATTACTCATCTTCGTTCGATCAATTAGTCTGCAGGCCTCCACCCCTACTAATGATTCTCATTGGTTAATTAGTCGACAGGCTTCCGCCCCCTCCACCAATAACTCAGATTCGTTATACCCCCTTTACCACCACGCTTTTGCTCATTTTGTCGAATGCAGGCATATTGGTTGTTAGTTTGTAATTTTTTTACATTTTCAAAACCTAGTTGGTGCTATTTTCTCGATTTCGCCACCAGGCGCGCTGCCGATTTAGCCACCAGGTGGCAGCCATATTTGTTTAAGTTGTTAAATTATATATGGGGTTCTGTCTACGACCTCCATATTGGATTCTGTTTTCAACACATAGGTATTGCTAATTTCTCTATTTCTTCACCAAGAGAGTGTCAGCACTCATATTTATAGATATAGGAAAATCTTTCATTTTTCATCGCATTGAAGAAATTATTTTTGCAATCAGCAGTATACCTGTTGGCATAATTTATTAAATCGATATTTTGTGTATTAAAAACTTTAATTAAGATTGATTATAAAAAATCAATTTTTAATTTTAACGCTAATTAAGTACCGTTGCTCTTTATACAACTATATGTTCCTAAAAAGCATTTTGTTTTTTGAATTCCAAATTTTTTTTTGACACAAGGAATAAATGAAACTCGCAATTATTTCCAAACCCTATTTTATTCGGTGAAATTCTACTACTACTTCATTGACATGTTTTTTTTATTTATAATCCTCAAGTAAAATAGCCCCAGTTATAAACGAAACCAAGCTTCGCACACTCGTGAACTTCATGGCGGTGCAGGGTGAGTTTCAATGCAAACACTGTGCAGCAAAGCGACACCGATAGGCTGGTAGTACAGTGCTGGCCCCAGGAGGTTTCGGCTCCCCTGAAGGTACAGGAACTTATGTCGGTGGTGCGTAGGTAGATGATGTAGGCGGGTGAGGAATAAAGGAACTATGTTTATTGCTGTTAATCACATCAATGATGATGTTTGCATGGTCTCTTTCTTACAGAACTGGCACTTAAGACTCGATGAATCCCGCAGTTTAACTTTGCACAACCTTATATGTTTGCAGAGAAAATCAATACAGTAGAATATGAACCTGCATTTGAAACAAATATACCTTATCTGGTTTGGATTCTTCACACATCCATGAATTTTATGACGACGCGCAATGTGTTGGTGCGAAAATACCTTGTCGCAATTGCTGCAAGGATACGTTTTCTCTGGCGAGGATGGTACAACCGATGGGGCAAGCTCTGTTGAAGATGGTGAGCCAAAGAACCAGATGGCTCTGTCAGTTGTGTGGGTGCTGCAGTCACAGGTGAAGGAGCTGCTGTAACAACCGAAGCCATCGTTGAAGTCGATGGTGCTGCTGGAACAGCCGAAGATATTGTTAAAGTCGATGGTACTGCTGGAATAGTCGAAGACATCGTTGAATTCGATGGTGCTGCTGGAAGAATGCCCATGCAGTATTCCAACTAGAGTAACTTATAGAGACGATCTGCACTCCACGACGTACGCCAACAAACTGAGCTCTCCCTCATGAATCTAGCTGCTTAAATAGCAGCACAAATGCCACATAAAACCACGTGGTCATACCTCAATGCACCCCTTTCACCAGTAAACATTATCAACTTCAGCCAGGTGTAGGAATCCCTTATCATCCTCCAGGTGTACGATGCCATATTTCCACCTATATATATTTCGTGGACATTTGTCGACTACCTCCCTCTTACCATCCATATGGCTGTGATCAGTTCATGTGTGCGGTTCCTCGGACATTGGGAACGAAGACTACATATTTCAGAGATTTTTTTTTAACGGTTTGAGAATTTTTTTTATAATGATTATCTCCGCAAGATGTAGGTAAATTCCGGCGATGCAGGCCCACAAACGATGATTTACTTCCACACAAAATTTGTAAGTGACAGCTGCTTAAGAGGATGGTAAAACTCCAATGTTGTAACCTCCAGTGTACCAAAACGAACCAAAGACACATAACATTGACTCAAACAGATAAGCATCAGCGAAATTTTCTTGACACCACCAATAAAAGGTAGGTAGAATCCCCAAAGCAGTACCGCTGGAAAAAAATTTCCAGATACTCTAAATGGCACAAATTGACACAGTCATTTAACATTGAAAAACCTCGTCACATCTCAATTTAAAGCAGAATTATAATTCCATCTACGAAAAAAAATATCGACCGAAGAAGCAGAAGTTAACAGCCCACAAAATAAAATCCATTAAAATTGTCAGGACCAAATATGAAAAATATTAATAAACACACAACATAAGTCTACAGGGGTACATGACTATATGGACACCAATTAAAAAAAAAAAAGCTCCTCAGAAGATGCAGAAGTAGAGGCCCTTAACAAGGAAAAATTCAAACAAAATGTCAGGACCAACAATAAAAATACTAATAAAAACAGAAAATAATTCGCACAAAAAAAAACAGAAGTATANAGCTCCTCAGAAGATGCAGAAGCAGAGGCCCTTAACAAGGAAAAATTCAAACAAAATGTCAGGACCAACAATAAAAATACTAATAAATACAGAAAATAATTCGCACAAAAAAAACAGAAGTATACACTCCACCAACGAAAAATCCAAACAATGTCAGGACTAATGCTGAAAAATTGTAGAACNAAGCTCCTCAGAAGATGCAGAAGTAGAGGCCCTTAACAAGGAAAAATTCAAACAAAATGTCAGGACCAACAATAAAAATACTAATAAAAACAGAAAATAATTCGCACAAAAAAAAACAGAAGTATACACTCCACCAACGAAAAATCCAAACAATGTCAGGACTAATGCTGAAAAATTGTAGAACCAACACCGAAAAATATTAATAAATACAGAAAAATTCGAAGAAAGATGCAGATGTATTTACCCCACCAACGAAAAATACACACATAATGTCAAAACCAACAATGAAAAATATTAATAAATACAGAAAAAAAATTCCCACCCAATTAAAAAAATGTCCGAAGATGCGGATGTACAAAAGAAAAATACAAACAAAATGTCAGGACCAACGATGAAAAATATTTGTAAATGCAGAAAAAAATGCCCCCACAGGCACAGAACTATGCAGACACCATCGAGGAAACGGAGGTAAACACATTAATCAAGAATAATACAGACTTCAGCAGCAAAAAACACTCCCTAAAAAATTACAGACAGACGGTTCGAAGGACCGCCGAGAAAAACTACCCAAGTACTGTTACCTGGAAACAAATAAGTAGGAAAATATGGCATAAAGATATAAAATCGTAGAAAGCAGTCAACAAGGGAAAATTGAAGGTAATACGACTGCTGCAAAAAAAAAAAGATTTTTAAAGAACGTGTCATTTCCAGATTTTTTTCACGGGGTACGATATAGCCACCATTTTACACGTTGCAATTCTGTCTGAGATAAAGAAGAATTGGAACCCCCAGGAATTTACTTTAAACACTTGTCGGAGGTCCAATATATATGCAAAATCCCCATGTGTGTGTGATTGTGAATATAAAATTGTGTAAGCAAAATGGCAAGTACATATAATTATACCTCACTGTAATGCATCGCATCAGCCTTTTATGATGACCGTATTTAATTTGTTGAGGAAGTGGGGGGAGTGAAATCGCTTCTGATTTGACATCCCCGAAGTGAGGAAATGCCCTTGCATCCCGGCCTCATTCACCCTCTCCGACGAACCAATAGAATTTTATAGCACGTTGAACCTCTTTCCAACTACGTCATCTATTCGCATATGGCTGATCGATGAACTGCTACATAGCGAGGTAAGCAAAGAGTGAACCATGTGTATCGCTACATTCGCATATATGTGTTGGGGATAAAATTTAAATAATATATTTATGTTTCATTGTGCCCGTACAGTAATGTGTGTATTCAGTTTTCCTGTAGCTGCCTCTTATCATCAGCCAATCTATTTACGCATTCAGAAAATAATTAATGATTGTGTGATCGTATACTGTGCACATTTATTCTCATCGCGCGGTGCTGCTCCAAAACAGGCAAGACATTTTAAAACGTAATTTTATTTTCCACTATGCATTTTGGAACTCCTTTCGAACATTTCGTAATTATTTTCATGGTCTTGTACCAATATAATTTTATTCGGAGACCTACTAATTCGGTCATGATGTCCCCGCCACACTCATCTTTGAATTTACCAACGACTTTCTTGTTTTTTGCCGAAAAACATGTTGACCGGGTATCCGCTCGTGTCCAATTCTGCGAAGAACCTCGCGTCCGCGACCATGTCGTCGTAGAAGTCCTGGGTTCTAATCTCGAACAGGAACGAGCATGTGACCATATACAGAAGCTCGATGTTTTCGCCATACCGGGCATTCATCACATCATAGTGGAACATGTACATGAGAGTTTTCAACTGGTCGAGCATTGTGAACTTTGCATATATGGGCTTGTCAAACAAATTCGTACTGCATGTGGATTGGGGATATATTTTCGTCATAAATTGTTCAGTCAAGAAATGTCGGTTTTGCAACGAGTTTCTTCAGTCGTTTCTCATTGCAAAACCAATTCCATTTTTTGGCGTTTTGAATTATTCCCCATTAATTTGCCAAAAGTTACATTGTTCTCCAATTAAAAAAAAATTTTCTCGGAACCATTGGTGGCTGCCTAATGTTTTGCAGTATTTGAATGTATATAAGGTTTCAGCCATGCAGTCTGTTCAAACTGGAACACGCTGTGAATATTTGTAAGCTTCAAGAGCCTGTTTTAGATTACGGTAATGGACGATGTGCGTTTTCTTGTCTTCCAGTGTCGTTAGGAGCTTTGGTTGTTTCGAACCGGGCGGGCACTGATTGACGGGTAGGAATGGCAAATCATAATGTTCAACGTGCAGGGCCGCAGGGTATTCGAAATCCACCTCCAAGATGTAACCTGTCGTCCCATCGTCAAGTAGGGACATGGCATCGATATTGGTGTCAGCCCACCTGAAATTACGAATAGGCAGTGGCAGTGACGTGGCCAAGCCATACAGATTATTAGTGTCGAGGTTCTGTAGGAAGGTGGAAGGCATGCTGGGGTCGTATGTTTCCGGTGCGTAGATGTTGTTCGCCATCGCATGAAGCTTCACATATTTTCCCCCCGTCCATGGATGCCTTCCTCGACAAACATTTGCAAGTCGTAGTAGGTTAGAAGTTCTAGCTCAGCCCCGTAATTCACAGCATGGCATCGAAAGCGAACGCTGGCGCGCTGACATAAGTGCACAGTCCAATCTATATGTAGAAATATACAAATTTCTGAAATTTTCGAATACATCTGACAGAATTACCACGTCCTTCTTCAGGTACAACTCTGAATATTCCTTGAAATTGGTAAAGCAAACTCTTGCCATACCTTCTGGGCATGAACGTATTCTTCGTTGCTGATCCCACAGCCCACCAGCCTGTTGTAAAAAACCTCTTTCGTAGGCAGCTGATATCAGTCCAGCTTCTGGCAGTTATTGGCATAATCATATGGGAAGACGCCTTTGTGGGTGGCACTAAAGAATTTTGCGGTGTTGATAAATTTTACAGAAGGTAACACTCGGCCAAGGATGCCAGACTACGAGCCATGAACTTAAATGTGTTGATGAATTGACTGGAAAAATCTGTCTCCCAGCTGCTTGGAGGAAATAATACATTTTTCTCTCGTGTGTGGAATGATGAAAATGTTTTTTTATATCGTAGCCCAGATGTCATACGATAAAATTCTCGTCATATCATAGATTACAGAAAAACGCATCGAGTTTCTTGGGGCGACGGCGCAGAAAATTGCAGCTGGTGCAAGCGGGCCCGATATACCACCTGGTGAAGTGTTCGTAGTCCCTCACCTTGTAATTTTTGTGCGTGAATGGAGCAGATCAATTACAGCGCCATTTCTCTCTGGCATAGCTGGTCTTTTCTGCCGAAGTGAGTGACTTCATTGACTTCGATATGTCAAAACATAAAGCAAAAATTTATATTTACTATCCGATTAAAAATTTGTTTAATTAAAAAACTATTGCTTTTAAATTTGTGCTGAAATTGTACATGGAGTATTGCTGAAACATACAAAAGTCTCTCATTCAGTCACTTCATTTTCATTCTCCTATCTTGAAGTCAAATTATTACACGATTTGGGAATCTGCACATTATTCATCGTCTCATCTTTGTAGGAATAAAAATATGCTACTAAGATTTTTTGTATTTATAAGAGACCAAACCAAGCCTTTAATATGAGTAACTACCCCCTGCACAAGTATGTTATAATCATGGTATGTATCAGCATCTACCAACACATTTATAGGTATAATTGTCTATGGTTTAGGAATCAATAGTGCTAGGAACTTGAGACTTGGAATAAACGAGACCAACTAGTGTGATAAACAGTCTTATTTTTCGTGCTCTTCTCAGACATCAATACTTCGATCAATCCCAATACTCCACAATCCTCGTCACCAATCCTTAGTAATCCTCCTCTGCAATTTTCACCAATCCTCTCTCACAACTCACATTAATTCTCATCAATCCTTCTCTATCCTCACTAATCTTCACCAATCCCCCTCCATAATCCTCTTCAATCTTCACCAATCCACCTCCTCAATCCTCAATCCTCTTTAATCCTCACCAATCCTCAACGATCATCGCCAATCCTCCTCCACAATCCTCTGCAAACCTCTGCAATCCACAGCAATCCTCAGCAATTCCCACCAATCGACAGCAATATTTCTCCACAATATTAATCAGTCCTCGCCAATCCTCAGCATTCCTCCACAATCCTCACCAATCGTCACCAATCCTTCGATCAATCCCAAAACCTCGTTCGATCCTTTGATCAATTCGTCGGTTTGTCCCTACCCATATGCATGGAATTTACATTCACTCGTCAGCTGCATACACACATTTGTACTTGAACACAGCAGTAATGTTTTTGAATGCAGTACACTGGCCTTGCATTTTTTATACTTAAGTCTCAGTTAATATTGTGTTGGTAGTTATGTTCTTAAATAGTCGAGTGCTAATTAAACCTCTTTAAATTATGAGGTATTAAAGGAAACGACACTAAAAAACAATTATTTTGTCGTGTGACGGTTTAGGGATAGTAGAGCGACGCTGGCCCACAACCACC
>NQII01000469.1:0-39659 GCA_002778355.1 Clitarchus hookeri | reverse complement strand
TCGGTGCCTGGGGACATTAACAACGACACTATAAGCCACTCTGTCTTCCACAGAGGCGATATAGCGTCAAGTAAAGCGGCTTACCAACTGTGGGGCCTAAATACGTCAAGTTAAAGTGGCGCCCGGACGTGGGGCGCAACGCTAGTTAGTGTATCATGCATCAAGTTAATTTGGCGCACAACTGTGGGCCTACATACATCAATATTATAAAAAACTTATTCTAATTTTACACATTACATTTTAGAAGAAAGTAATTCATCACAACATGCGATATAATCCCTCGTTAATATGCGATAAATTCCCACCTTGTTGCAAAGCAATAAAATGTCTGGGTCTATCAACAAGTTCGTTTGGGTCTTCTGTAAATATGTAGCCAGTTTTCTCAGCATTTTCCGCCTTTAATGTCACTTGTTGCAACAAATGTGGTGGATGGGTGTGTCAAAGCATCGAGGAAATCGCTATCATATTCACCTCCATCACTTTCTTCATGTTCATTTTCATCAACAGTATGTGAAGATGACCATGAAGACAGTCTCCATGGTCATCTTCACCTACTGTTTTGTAGTTTATTTAGAATTTATTTTTGTGTGTAGCAATAGTGGTATGGTCATCAGCATTTAGAGCTGATGCCAGTTTATTTTGAAGTTCGTCGATTACACACGAAAGTCTTGCAAGTGTACATTCTGCATAAACCGACTCTTCCTCACATCGTAGGTCTCTCATTCCGTCACTAGCATTAACTTCCTCTCCACAATTGCCTGTGAATCAGTACCCTTCGATGCAGCAAGAGAAATTGGTGGCAACACTTGTTGACTCTCAAAAGACGATTTCTTGCAGTTCTTGATGTGTTCCTTCAATGCATCGTCTTTCATAATGTTTCCTCTTGAGAAAAGGACTCTTCGTACAAGCAGTTCTCTCATGTCGCTGAGAATTTTGACCAAAGTTGAAAACATGATCGTAGAATCGGCACTGACGACAATCAATTAGCGATGATGCAGGTCACGGCTTTATGATCGCTGAGGTCTAAGGCAGGTCTTCGTATTCGTAATTCATCTTTACTGTATAGCGAGAGAATGCTTCCAAATCGATGCAAAATTCTTGATGTCTGAACATCAACTAAGTCATCAGCATGCATCACAGCTCTATATACATTCCCCCATCACTCGGAAAGTAGCCCGATATTTGCTAAGTCCACAAGAAATTTAATATTTTTTACAATTTCAAGATTTAAATTCAGATCCCTATGCCACACCTGACAGTTGAAGATAATGATTTGTATCACTAGCACACGAATACTAAACAGTGATGAATTAATGTACGAACATCACTAATATGCTTATATCATTAATCTAAATAAAAACCTCTTATCTCGCTCTGATGCCTATATCCGATGGCTAAAACTTACATTTCGCCATTATTAAAAATTCTTAAAATATTCATCAAACACTGGAAAGAATTACCAGATTTTTTTAATTCGAAAAGAGGTTGTTCTTGCATGTATATTAGCAGAATTAAAATGGGCAGTTGGGGGGGGGAGTTTTAATTAACGTTTAATAATTTCTAGTAATACATTTTTTAATAATTAGTTTAAAATTTTTGAGATTTTTTAGGGTTTTCGAGGTCAAAGGTAATTAGGTCAAGGTCAAATGTCAATGTCAAGGTCACAGATATCCAACATGGCAGACAATATAGACGCCAGTTGACCAGAATGACAGCATGAACAGCTCTGGCGCTCCGGTCCCTCGTCCCCTTGCGAAAAACTTACATTTTCCCTAATATTGTGTAGTCTACATGCAAAAACACCTAGGTTGCATTTTAGTAAAAAATACTGAAATAAATGCCATATAATTACATGGTGTAAAACGTGTAATGTAGGCAGTTAGACAAATTTGGCATGAAGAATAACGGTGTTGTGAGATATAGGGTCAACAGTTCGAATACCGCCCCGAGTTTTGAATCATTTTTAACGAACTTTTTACATTATTTTTTCTCTTTGCGTTCTTATATGCAACTGCTGTATGGATGTAATAAATCTCGAAAAGCGAAGTACAGTCTAGCGACCTGAGTTCCAGACCGGAAAATATAAAAATTATTTATTTTATTTTTGAATTTAAAAAAATCTGGTAGTTTTTTTTACCAGTGTGGGTGAATATTTTAAGAATTTACAATAAAGGAGAAATGTAAGTTTTAGAAATCGGATATAGGAATCACAGCGATATAAGAGGTTTCTAATTCGGATAATGACCTAAGCATATTAGTGAAGTTTGTAAATTAATTTCTCACTGTTTAGTATCCATGCGCAAGTAATACAAACTCTTAAGCAAACTTTAACTGTCAGGTACGACGTACGGACCTGAGTGGAAAACCCGAAATAGTGAAAAATATTAATTTTCTTGTTGACTTAAAAAAGATCAGGCGACTTACCGAGTAATGGAGAAATGTACTGGATGAGTATAAAAGATTATCACAACTTTGAAGGTCTATAATATCAAAACCAAACAACCTACAACCTTGATTGACCAATCAAATGAATCATGGAACCGTGAAGTTTGTTTACCATGCATTCATAAATGTTAAATGTGACCACCATGAGCGACCCGAACGACATCTACGCGATAATCAAACTCGTTTCACGCTCTTGTCAGCATGTCTGGTGTTACGGTTTGGATGGCGTTCGTAACTCTCGGTTTGAGGTGGTGAGGGGGTAGCGAGCTCGCATTCGACACGTCAATTCAAAGGGGAACGGTCTGATGTTTCCTTTATGTGCCGAGAGATGACACTGGGAGCGTCTGTCGTCACACTATGAGCGTGTGTTGTGTGTTAGTCCGCATCACGATGGCGACGGAACAACAGAAGGCATTCTGTGTTATTCAGTTTGCTAAATGTGAATCGGTTACGACCTTTCAACGTGAATTCCGTCGCAACTACGAGCGTCGTGCTCCCAATAGGTGGAGTACTTTACGTTGGTTTAGTCAGTTCCGTGACACATGGTGCCATTGCAAAGGCAAACGTTCCGGGCGGCCACGTGTGTCCGAAGAGAATGTTGAACGGATTCAACAAGCGTTCGTTCGCAGTCCGAGAAAATCAGCTCGACATGCTAGCCGGGAAATGCAAATCCCTAAATCGACGGTATGGACAGTGTTGTGAAAGCGATTGCTGTACAAACCATACAGTTTACAGCTGTACAGGCTCTTGCCGAAAGGGATAAAGAACTTAGACGTGATTTCTGCGCGTTCCTTCTTGCCCAGAGCGAGGTAGACAATGCCTTCATGTCTAAGCTGGTTTTTAGCGATGAAGCGATGTTCAATACAAATAGTAAGGTGAACCGGCACAACGTGCAGATATGGGATCAGGAGCCTCCACATGAAACCATCGAACACGAGCGCGCTTCCCCCAAAATGAACATGTTTTGCGCTGTAACCAAGAGACACTGTTTTCGGCCCTTTCTTTTTTTCACAAGCCCACTGTTACTGGAATCCCTTTTGGACGTGCTTACAGAGTGGTTGTTTCCTCAGTTAGAAAAGGCGGCGGGGGACTTAATTTTCCAGCAGTATTATGCGCCATCCCATTGGGACCAAGCTTTTCGCGGATACCTGAACGAGACGTTGCCGCAACACTGGATTGGTCGAGGAGCGGCTGGTGACCAGGCTCTTCATCACTGGCCCCCAAGAAGCCCGGATCTTACCCCGTGCGTTTTTTTTCTTTATGTGTACATAAAGGATCAAGTGTTTCGTCCACCATTTCCGGCTAACATTGACGACCTCAAAACTAGAATTACGGACGCCATGAACATTTATGAAGATATGGTAAACAAACTTCACGGTTCCGCGGTTCATTTGATTGGTCAATCAAGGTTGTAGATTGTTTGGTTTTGATATTATAGACCTTCAAAGTTGGGGTATTCTTTTATACCCACTATATATATATATATACACATAGAGCTGTGATGCATGCTGATACCGTAGTAGGTATTCAGATGTTTATAATTTAACATCGATTTGGAAGCATTTTCTCGCTATACAGTGAAGAATAATTGTTAATACGAAGGCCTGCCTTTGACCTCAACGATCATAAAGCCGCGACCTCTATCATCGCTACCTGATTGTCGTCAGTGCCGATTCTGTGATCATGTTTTCACCATCTGTTAAAATGCTTGGCGACATGAGAAAACCGCTTGTACTAAGAGTCCTTTTCGCATGAGGAAACATTATGACAGTGGCCACATGCAATTTATGCAAGACATTGCATTGAAAGAGCATATCAAAAAGTGCAAGGATTCGTCTTTTGAGAGCCAATAAGTGATGCCACAAATTTCTCTTGCTGCATCGAAGGGTACTGATTCCACAGGCAATTATGGCGAGAAAGTTAATGCTAATACGGAATGAGAGACCTACGATGTGAGGAAGAGACGATTTATGCAGAATGTACACTTGCAAGACTTTCGTGTGTAATCGATGAACTTCAAAATAAACAGGTATCAGCTCTAAATGCTGATGACAGTACAGCTATTGCTACAGAGAAAAGTAAATTCAATATAGAGTACAAAACAGTAGGTGAAGATGACCATGAAGAGAGCATTGATGAAAATGAACGTTAAAACAATCACGTTAGCTGCTACAAGCTTCATGAAAAAGACGGAAGATGTTGAGAACACTGGCTACATATTTCCCGAAGACTCAAACGAACTTGTTAATAGACAATTGATTGCTCTGCAACAAGACGGAAATTTCTCACATATTAACAATATATATCTTCAATCACTTTCTTCTGAAATTGTAATGTGTATAATAAGAATAGTTCTTGTATAAAATAATTGTGTTTTAATTTATTTTGGGTATCGTTTACTTTCATCCCTCACAACTTTAAAGTGGTGCTATTAGCACTCGCCTTTTAAATTAAACTAGCTACAGAATACTAATGAAGACTTACGTATAAAAATGTGTGAATACTGTACTGCACACAATAACCTTAATGCAGTTGTCAAGTACAAATGTGCGTAGGCAGCCGGCGAATGAATGTAACTTCTTACATATCGGTGGGGACAAACCGAAGAGCTGATCGAAGAATCGGACGAGGGTTTGGGATTGATCGAAGATTAAGATTAGGTGAGGTTTGCAGAGGATTTCTGAGGGTTGGACAAGATTGCGGAGGTGGATTGCAGAGGATAGGTGATGATTGCAGATGTTTCTTCAGGATAGTGTAGGAGGATTGATGGAAATTGGTGAATATTGCAGAGGAGGATTGGTGGTAATTGGTGAGAATTGGTGAGGTTTGAGAAAGTGTAACAAGGAGGATTGGTGAGAATTGGTGATGATTGCGGAGGAGGATTGGTGAGAATTGGTGAATATTGCGGAGAAGTATTGCTGAAGATTACGGAGGTTTGCTGAAGAATAATGGGATTGCTGAGGATTGCAGAGGTTTGTGGAGAATTCTGGAAGAGGATTGGCGTAGATTGCAGAGGATTATGGAGGAGAATTGTTAAGGATTGGCGAGAATTTCTGATGTTTATGGAGGATTCTGGAGAAGTATTTGGGAGGATTGTTGAGGATTTCAGAGGAGGGTTGGTGATGATTAGTGAGAATTGATGAAGATAGAGGAGGATTGGTCAGGATTGGTGGGGATTGAGGAGGAATGGTGAGGTTTGTAGAGGAGGATTTGTAAAGATTGTTGAGTATTGAGAAGGATTGCGGATGATTGTGGAGGAGGATTGGTGGAGTTTGGTAAAGACTGTGGATGATAGCGGACGATTGAGTTGAAGGTTATTAAGGACTCTTGAGGATTTCAGAGGAGGATTGGTGAGGACTGGCAAGGATTGCGATGGAGGATTGGTGAGGAATGCAGAGGAGGATTTCTGAGGATTGGTGAGGAGGATTGGGATTGATCGAAATATTGATGTCTGAGAAGAGCAAGAACGATTAGACTATTCATCACCCAAGTTGGTGTCGTACATTCCAATTCTCAATGTCCTAGCACTATTGGTTCGTAAATGATATATACAACTATGACTATAAAACTGTTGGGAGATGCTGATCAATACCATGGTGTTAACATACTTGTGCAGAGGTACGCTACTAATATTATGGGCTTGCATTGGTCACATATATATACCTACCTAGATTTAAAAAAAAAAAAGTCTTAGCAGCATATATTAATTCCTACAAATCAGACGAGACGATGAATAATGGGCATATTAAGAAATCGTGAAAAAATTAGATTCCAAGAGAGGATACCAGAATTGAAGTAAATGAAATAGAGACTTTTGCGTGCTTCCAAAAAACTCTATTTACAATTCTGGCTCAAATTTTTTAAAAATATTTTTTTAATTTAAAAAAATGGGTGCGTGTACTTATGTACGCACGTTAGAAGTTATGCTTCTTTGGCGTGACGAAAAAAAAAAATTTCTTACGTATGCAAATAATTTATGTAAGTAGGAAAAACGATAAAATGACCGAAGAAAGACATTAAAAACAATTAATTAAGGTTTGATTAAAGAACATAATTAAATTACCCTCAACGCGCCAAAAGAAGTATAACTTAATAAAATAATACTTACAAAAAATTAACCTCAAATACATGAAAACACTTTCAAAATTATATTATATAATTTTGGTCAATAACAAATTTTTCACGGCACAATGTAAGTAAAATTAATTAATAAGACATATATTTTCACAATGAATTACTAATATAAATGAAATGTTTTTCAATTTGCTTATTACATGAACTGATTTTCTGTCGGTTTTAAATATAACTACATGCTATGTTGTGTACCTTGCGTTTGTATATAGCTAGACGATACGCGCATGCACGTTGGGTCATACCCCTACCACGTGGAGGGGGAATACGCAATTGGACATGCCCCTTCCCGTGCCGCCAGTCGACACCGCTCGATCTGATGTTATTGTCCATTCACGGCTACTTCCAACTTTTATGAAGCCCTGCCAATGTTTATGAAGCTTAACCGAGTATAGAAAATTACACAAAAGGGACAACACGCAGCCCGCGCACATTAGGTAATAATATTTCTCATAAAAACTATTTCTTACTAGACATTACCAATACACCTATTTTCTCCATTTTTCTTCATATTAATTATAAATAAAATATTATAATTTAATGGATAAAATATGAACACAAATAATAAGGCAATTTCATGTTAGAATTATAAAACGCATAGCCATATACACTGGAGAGCCAAAAAAAACTGGTTTAGGCGTGCGTATGCAAATAACAGAGGTATGAAACCAATCAGAGTAACACGATGCGGTCGGCAACGCCTACATAAGACAACAAGCGTCTGGCAAAGTTGCTAGATCGGTTACTGCTGCTACAATGGCAGGTTATCAAGATTTAAGTGAGTTTGAACGTGGTGTTATAGTCGGCGCACGAGAGATGGAACATAGCATATCCGAGGTAGCGATAAAATTTGGATTTTCGCGTACGACCATTTCACGAGTGTACCTTGATGGTAGGGAATCCAGTAAAACATCAAATCTTCGACATCGCTGCGGTCAGAAAAAGATCGTGGACGAACGGGAAAAACGACGACTGACGAGAATCATTAAACGTGACAGACATGCAACCCTTTCTCAAATTGGCGCAGATTTCAATGCCGGGGTATCAACAAGTCCCAGCGTGCGAACTATTCAACCGACCATCATTGATATGGCCTTTCGGAACCGAAGGCCCACTCGGGTACCGTTGTTGACTGCACGACACAAAGCTTTACGCCTCGCCTGGGCCCGCAAACACCACCATTGGACTGTTGATGACTGGAAACACGTTGCCTGGTTTGACGAGTTTCGTTTCCAATTGTATCGGGTGGATGGACGTGTACGGGTATGGAGAAATCCTCATGAATCCATGGAACCTACATGTCAACAGGGATTTGATCAAGCTGGTGGAGGCTCTGTCATGGTATGGGGTGTGTGCAGTTGGTGTGAAATGGGCCCCCTGATACGTCTAGATACGACTCTGACAGGTGACAGATACGTAAGCATCCTGCCCTATCACATGCACTCATTCATGTCCATTGTGCATTCCGACGGACGTGGACAATTCCAGAAGGACAATGCGACACCCCACACGTCGAGAGTTGCTACCGAGTTGCTCCAGGAACATTCTTCTGACTTTAGACACTTCCATTGGCCACCTAAATCACCAGACATGAACATTATTGAGTGTATCTGGAATGCCTTGCAACGTGCTGTTCAGAAGAGATCTCCACCGCCTCGCACTCTTATGGAGTTGTGGACTGCCCTGCAGGATTTATGGTGGGATTGCCTCCTGCATACCTTCAGACATTAGTCGAGTCCATGCCACATCGTCTTGCGGCACTTATGCGTGCTCGCGGGGCCCTACACGATATTAGGAATGTGTACCAATTTTTTTTTGCTCTTCAGTGTACATATAAGGTGAGTCGGGAGGAAAGGAAAATATTCTGGGAGACAATAGTATAGGTCACCACAAATAGAGGAGTTAATATGAACATGGTTTTGGTTTTCAGTGGTTTCTGAGATACAGCACTTTGAAATGAGAGAATTATACGTATGTTACATTTACAGCAAATGCTCAAAACATGAACCACGAACCTCAAAACATTGTGCAGCTCAGAGCAGAAATATGTTTCTGACTATTTCTCCAGCTCTCGCCATCACGGAGCTTCGTTTTATATTTCCGCATACTCTACTCAAGCGGGAACTGCAAGGGGATTTTCGTTTTCTCAATTCAGCTGTTGGAAACGCATCAAATTTTCGAGTGGAAGAGATCGTGAATCCAGGCATTTTCTGGGCGAGAATCAGTACGCTTATCACTCAGAATGGAGTGATAAGCGTACTGATATTATTTTCTAACAGTTAAAATCTTCAACGGGAAGATTTTAACTGTTTAATTAATTAATAAAATACAAATAAATGTATTACACAATTTTTAAAAAAGGGAAATAATGTAGGAAAATGGAACAAGCATATTTTTGTACAAAACAAAAGGCAGCAACATGAGGAAACCATATTCACTGTTCGCACCAGCAAGACACGGAAAATTGAAAATCTGCAGATACCGTCTCCTAATCATATATACGTATAAAAATAATAATAAAAAACACACGAAATTATTTAATAGGAATACACATAATTATAGACGCATAAATTTGAGATATTTTTGTAGCGAACCACATGTCGTAAGAGCAAAACAATTTCACTCTTAATTACTCTATTTAATCAATCAAAAAGGCACATCGAAATCAAGTTCCACAAGTTACAACAAATGCATAAGGCTAAGGTAGCTTTCACAATTACGTAACCCTTTGGTGATTAAAAAGTTATATTAAAAGAATGTGGTCAGTGAGCGCTCAGACCGGGCCTGCCAAAGTCACTGTCCCTTGATAACACGAACAATACATATTTAAAAACTACCACAAAACATAAACGTAACGAGGGGGCGGTCTGATGGACCCAATCAAAGCCTCTCGCAAAGGAAATTAAAAAACATAACACTTTAAAATGTGATTAAAAATAGCAAAAATGTACATTAAAGTTATGTGAGAATTACTATGAAATATTTTTAAAATGAAAACAGGTGGGTAAATGACAGTGTATTTCAAAACCAGCGAAACGAAAGCGAGTGCGGTCCCATTCAGCTCTCACTTTAACGCTTCAAGCAACAGCCAATGGGCTAGACACGAAAAACGTTAAAAGTACTAGGTTACACACACTACGTGAAATAAGGAACATGTTTAAGGGATCCACAACCACTACCGAGCAAGTTAAACCAAACACACAATTTAGGAAGGGCTACCAAAGGGAATTTCGAATGCTTCGGACGGTTGTTACCCTAAGCCACACTCGAACTTGCCCAGCACATTACATTTAAAAGTACTCTACAAAAAGGCTAAAAACATTTCCATGTACGACCCACCTGCTTAGTGCCCTTAGGCCTTTGGAAGCGTCCGCCTAATCAATCATAACGCAATTTAACGACGCTGAGCCAGAGAGGTAACACGGTGGAGGCGATCCAGACGGTACCAGGAAGTAGAAAAGACCCAGCTGCCGCCGATCTCTCATATGCCCCCTAAAGGCCGTGCTGCCACGAGACCAGGAACCGAAGTTCCCATAACTCTTTTAGTGGGTTTGCAACAAAAATGTAGCCCGACAGACTTGGGTCAAATCATTGATCCGGCGGCGGGCTGCTGTGTGTGTTTTAGCTGGGCTCCGGGCCCGTATTTATAGCTGTTAACCACTGTTGCTATCTTAATAAATTTACGTGTAGATGCTATCGACGTGGGAGGGAATCTCCCCACGAGTCTCGCGACTGGCGTGTTGTAGTGTTGTTATGTCTGTAGAACATTTTGTGGGGTTGTTTACAAGTGGCTAGTTAAAATGGCATGTAGTGCGTCGGTGAATCCCTATAACCCGAGTCGCTGCTTATCGACAACCCAGCTTGTTCATCATCAGCTCTTACGGTGCTGCAAGTCAGGGTCCTGCCTCGCTCTTGTTCTCCGGTCATTTCATTGTGTGGCGTTTGTGAAAAAAGTTGCATGTAATTAGTACACTTTTCTGGCGCCCTATGTACCAGGACTGTTGCCAACCCTGGCCAAACTAGGGTTAACCAGTGTAGTTGGTTCATCTACATCAGCCTCCCGATGGGCATCAATTGTAGAAACTAGAAAACCGGCCTTGCAGCCTTGAATCTATATTTTTATTTTATTTTAAAGAATGTTTATATATATTTTTGAATATATTTAAGGTTTTTATTTGATTTTTAAGAATTTTTTTAAATTTTATATTTGTTAAAAAAACTTATACTTTTTTGTAAGATTTTTTGGATTTTTGAACTAAAATGCCCCCAAACCCAGTCCTGATCTCCCATGTGTGCCTCTCGGCCTGGATTCTTGACGACAGAGTGGAGCGAAACTGTCTGCCAGTTGTTATGATTGGTCCCGTTCAAACTTCATATCCAAGCAAAACCTAAGAAAAGGCGCCACAGAGTTCACTAACGCCAAGCCAGAACGATTGCAGACACGACAGAATAATGGCGCGAAGAAGCCACAAAACTACTGGAGTATCAAAACATTATACTAAGAATAATTGCAGCAAGTCGACGGGGCATTCACACAAGACGCCCGGCAAAAGCGAAGATGCTGATCCAAGAGCATTTCAGGGAAGTAACACAAAAACCGAAACAGCCCGCCCCCAAAGCTCTAAGGGAACAAATCGGAGCAAAGTTCGTCAACGGTCACGTGGTGGGGTGAGAAGTGTGAAATAGACGTCAACGACCAGGACCGGCGTCGTCTACTACGAACATCAGACCAGAGAGCGGCTGTTCCTTGGACTGCTTCCGTCAGAGGTTCCGGGTGCGATGCTGAGGTAAGTTCCCTTCCTTTATATGTGATCCTCCTTCTTAACTAATAGCCTTCCTTAAGTCCTTCCCTCTAACCTTCGTTGGACTTAACTTTAATTGAATATCATTGTATACTCTTCTAACTTTAGATCAATTAAAGTCTTTATTAATAATTTCAAACTACCCTTTTAATTATCTGAGCTTATCCTGTTTTCCTTAAACTTGACCTTTCCTAAGAGTGTTATGAGCCACCAAGGCCCATAACAAATGGTGGAGGCGACTTAAGAGCCCTACCAATCGACTAGCAAGCGAGTCAAACCCACCTCCTATATACCCCACCCACCCATCCTCTTCGGATCACTCATTTATTAACAGTTTCTGCACTATACTTCCTGCACAAACCATTAGTTGGGTTTATTAATTGGATGTGCTTGGGTATAAATTGCTTATTCTGCTTGATTATCATATTTGGGGAAGATGTGTCTTACATACACAATGGAACATGGTAACATCTTATTAAATGGCTAGTTCTCCGAAAAGGCACTCTCAGTTAAAACGATTTTTGGACGTGTAACAGCTAACCGAGAGCGAGGGATACGGGGGAAAACATGAATAGTAATACACAACCGGAACTTATACACGGCAGTAATAGGCCCTGTACAAGATCGTACTTTCAGAGTTTGCAGTCCACACAACAGGATAACCAAGGGTTTCTAGGGGCTACGGATCCTGACGGATACGAAATAATTTGTCAACATATAGGCGAAAATAGTTGTCAGCATATAGACACACAGTGCCTACCAATCCACACAACCTATCGATACAGGTACGTCGAATACTCAACCGCTTACAAAAATGGAGGAAATACCAAAATTAAACATCGTAGTACAACAACCGGTGCCGGTAGAGAAATTTCATGGTACACAGGAGGAAGACATTTCGGAATTTTTAAAGCAATTTGAAACAGGGGCCGACATCAACCAGTGGGATGAGGAAACCAAAATTAAACTACTACAAATATATCTTGAAGGCTCACCCAAAAGAGTATATGAAAATATTGGAAATCAAACAGAGCCACACTTACTTTCATGGGAAAGAGTTACGCGTCAACTGACCAGTTTTTTTTTACTTAAGAAACCATCGCTAAAAATAAAAGAAAGTTGTACGAAAAGCGACAGGAGCCTCATGAATCCGCAACCGCACATGTACAGGAAATCNCGCTAAAAATAAAAGAAAGTTGTACGAAAAGCGACAGGAGCCTCATGAATCCGCAACCGCACATGTACAGGAAATCATTTTTCTCGCCAATACGGTTAAAAACAACATGCCAGAGGAGGACATTACAGACATTCTCTGGAATTCCTTAGCACCAACGATAGTTGATAAACTTATAGTCATGAAAAATACAACACTGCAAGANCAGACATTCTCTGGAATTCCTTAGCACCAACGATAGTTGATAAACTTATAGTCATGAAAAATACAACACTGCAAGAAATGATCTGCAATATCAGGCATATAGAGGCGGGTAATCACAAATATATACAAAATATACACAAACGTACGCACAACTCTAACAATTCCATGGCAACTCAGATTAAGGAGCTGAAGGAAGAAATTAGTAAGCTATCAGTGTCCCGAGATAACACTAGGGTAGACGAAAAACCCCGTACCCAACAAAACAAAGTTCAACAAAAACAGCAAACACGAAAAGCAAATTTCAGAAAACCCAGACGTTTTCATACATACATGAACGTGCCTTCCATGTTTCAAGTTCCACCATACCCGTTCCACATCTCAGCACCGTCATACCCATACTATTGCCCCCAACCACTCATGTATCGACCTTATCCTATGCCTCATGCAAAAACATTTAACAATTAAAAAAACGGAGAGTACAGAATGTAGTTTTCCCTTATACACCCTGCACACTTCAATCCAAACAAGAGGACAAGCAAAGGCACTCATATGCGCACATGGCGACTCAATTTTGTAAGCCTAGTGCAACATGTTTTTCGGTCAGACCGCAACAGATGCCTTGCGTACGGACACCGATAGGTAATAAGTATGCAAGCCGGGCTATCAGACCACGACAACCGTGTATAATATAATTTGAAATAAGGCGATATTCGCCACAGTATCAAACTAACAGCCGAAAGCAGGTATCACATGTAGTTAACAAAAGAAGAGACGTTTACAAAACGGACTGTAAACCGGCTCCGTACCCCCTCATAATGTTCCAAATAGGAAACTACATAACAGAAGACAAAATTATACGCAGCACATAGAAAATGTAACACAACAAGGTCCAGCGCAGAAAGTAGTACGGCAATATGCCGCGGTAAAATACGCAGAACGAATTCACACATACCTGCTCATTATTTTTCTACGAGGGACATCATTCTGTCATATGTCCAATGTTTCCCAAGAAAGGTATAGAGTAGCAAACGGATATACGCGGTAGGTTTCAAAGTTTTCAACGAAAACATACAGTTACTAAACCACACAGTTCACGCACTGTAGGTAAGCAGGCATACGAAAAACACAGCAAATTTAAAGAACATAATATACTGACGTTGAGTGTGAAAGACTTTCACACAGTAACATAACAGACCAACTACAAGGAGAAAAAGCCGGTCCCCATACCGATCATGAAAATCACAAAGAACGTAGGCGCCACACCGAAAATCATCATTAACACGAAAGACAATGCGTTTTTAACTTTAATTGATACGGGATGTTCCAAGTCATGCATAGCCGCAACCATGGTAGGAAGTCACAAATTAAAACCACTCTCACAGCCATTTAAAATAATGGCAGTGACGGACGAACTACCATCTCCTCAACACTATATAAATCTAACATTCCAAATTGAAGGGCAAACATACGAACATGAGTTTATAATCATTGAGAAACCTTCAAGCTGACGCCATAATTGGGTTATTCGGCAACACCGTTTAATCCCAGATTTGTCTGCGAAAGTCGCAACACTTAGACATACGCATGATAAAATCATTACACTACCGTTTACTGATCTGGACGAAGATAACAGTGTTTTCTTTTTCAACACAATCNACTACCGTTTACTGATCTGGACGAAGATAACAGTGTTTTCTTTTTCAACACAATCCAACAAATGCAAAATTTCGAGCCTGACGACCACCAACTACCGTATAAAAACATAAATCCAGCTTTACACCTAGAGGAAAAAGAGAAAATTCAAACGCTATTACAGAAATATAAACACAGATTCGCGTTTAAGATTACAGACTTAACTGAAACACGAAAATATCACATCCAAATTGATTTAACGACCACCAAACCCGTACATGGCAAACCGTACAGAATAACTCCTTCAAGGAGAGAAGCTATTCAAATACAAATACAAATTATGTTAGATGCTAACATAATCGAAAAGTCAACAAGTCCTTATGTCGCTCCGTGTCTGGTCGTACCGAAAAAGGACGGGACAATACGGATGGTAACTGATTTCAGGAGAGTTAATAATTTATTCCAGAGCAAAATTAACCTCGGCCACGAAAGGATGATATTTTGCAAATCCTCCAAAATACGACGTATATTACTAATTTAGATATGTTTTCCGGATTTTATACAATCCCCATTAAGCCAGAAGATCGATATAAATTGGCGTTTGCTATAGACCAGATAGGTTTGTTTCAATACCGTAGATTACCCATGGGATTGAAAAGCAGCCCAAAGTTTTTTCAGTAATTTGTCGGCACGCTATTAGGGGACCTCAGATGGCAGTCAGTAATATGTTACGCGGACGATGTATTTGTAATAGGAAATGATTTTCATGAACACGTTCGTAATCCTGGAAAACTACTTGTACGCATGAGAGATTTTGGGGTAAAACTTAATCCAAGAAAATGTAAATTTGCATCCCAGGAAATAAAAATACTATATCATCAACTAACGCCTAAGGGTCTAGCACCAGATCCAGAGAAAATTCAAATAACAGTTAACACACCGCCACCCATAAACTTAAAACAATTACGATCCTTTCTGGGGCTCACTTCTTACTTACGAAAATGTATTAGTGACTACTCGAAAATTGCGCAGCCTCTNTTTGTAAGCCTAGTGCAACATGTTTTTCGGTCAGACCGCAACAGATGCCTTGCGTACGGACACCGATAGGTAACAAGTATGCAAGGTGTATAATATAATTTGAAATAAGGCGATATTCGCCACAGTATCAAACTAACAGCCGAAAGCAGGTATCACATGTAGTTAACAAAAGAAGAGACGTTTAGAAAACGGACGGTAAACCGGCTCCGTACCCCCTCATAATGTTCCAAATAGGAAACTACTTAACAGTAGACAAAATTATCCACAGCAAATAGAAAATGTAACACAACAAGGTCCAGCGCAGAAAGTAGTACGGCAATATGCCGCGGTAAAATACGCAGAACGAATTCACACATAACTGCTCATTATTTTTCTACGAGGGACATCATTCTGTCATATGCCCAATGTTTCCCAAGAAAGGTATAGAGTAGCAAACGGATATACGCGGTAGGTTTCAAAGTTTTCAACGAAAACATNTTCCAAATAGGAAACTACTTAACAGTAGACAAAATTATCCACAGCAAATAGAAAATGTAACACAACAAGGTCCAGCACCAAGAGTAGTACGGCAATATGCCGCTGTAAAATACGGGCCGCAGAACGAATTCGCACATATCTGCCCATTATGTTTCTACAAGGGACATCGTTCTGCCATATGCCCAATGTTTACGAAGAAAGGTACAGAGTGGCCAACGGACATGTGCAGTAGGTTTCAAAGTTTTCAACGAAAACATACAGTTACTAAACCACACAGTTCACGCACTGTAGGTAAGCAGGCATACAANAACGAAAACATACAGTTACTAAACCACACAGTTCACGCACTGTAGGTAAGCAGGCATACGAAAAACACAGCAAATTTAAAGAACATAATATACTGACGTTGAGTGTGAAAGACTTCCACACAGCAACACAACAGACCAACTACAAGGAGAAAAAGCCGGTCCCCATACCGATCATGAAAATCGCAAAGAACGTAGGCGCCACACCGAAAATCATCATTAAAACTAAAGACAACACGTTTTTAACTTTAATTGATACGGGATGTTCCAAGTCATGCATAGCCGCAACCATGGTAGGAAGTCACGAATTAAAACCACTCTCACAGCCATTTAAAATACTGGCAGCTACCATCTCCTCAACACTATATAAATCTAACATTCAAAATTGAAGGGCAAACATACGAACATGAGTTTCTAGTCATTGAGAAACCTTCAAGCTGACGCCATAATTGGGTTATTCGGCAACACCGTTTAATCCCAGATTTGTCTGCGAAAGTCGCAACACTTAGACATACGCATGATAAAATCATTACAGTACCGTTTATTGGTCTGGACGACGATAATAGTGTTTTCTTTTTCAACACAATCCAACAAATGCAAAATTTCGAGCCTGACGACCACCAACTACCGTACAAAAACATAAATCCAGCTTTACACCCAGAGGAAAAAGAGAAAATTAAAATGCTATTACAGAAATATAAAGACAGATTCGCGTTTAAGATTACAGAATTAACTGAAACACGAAAATATCACATTCAAATTGATTTAACAACCACCAAATCCGTACATTGCAACCTGTACAGAATAGCTCCTTCAAGGAGAGAAGCTATTCAAATACAAATTCAAGATATGTTAGATGCTAACATAATCGAAAAGTCAACAAGTCCTTATGTCGCTCCGTGTCTGGTCGTACCGAAAAAGGACGGGACAATACGGATGGTAACTGATTTCAGGAGAGTTAATAATTTCATTCCAGACCAAAATTAACCTCTGCCACGAAAGGACGATATTTTGCAAATCCTCCAAAATAAGACGTATATTACTAGTTTAGATATGTTTTCCGGATTTTATGCGATTCCCATTAAGCCAGAAGATCTATATAAATTGGCGTTTGCTATAGACCAGATGCAATTGTTTAGATACCGTAGATTACTCATGGGATTGAAAAGCAGCCCAAAGTTTTTTCAGGAATTTGTCGACACACTATTAGGGGACCTCAGATGGCTGTCAGTAATATGTTACGCGGACGATATATTTGTAATAGGAAATTAATTTCATGAACACATTCGTAATCTTGAAAAACTACTTGTACGCATGAGACATTTTGGGGTAAAACTTAATCCAAGAAAATGTAAATTTGCATCCCAGGAAATAAAAATACTATATCATCAACTAACGCCTAAGGGTCTAGCACCAGATCCAGAGAAAATTCAAATAACAGTTAACACACCGCCACCCATAAACTTAAAACAATTACGATCCTTTCTGGGGCTCACTTCTTACTTACGAAAATGTATTAGTGACTACTCGAAAATTGCGCAGCCTCTAACAGAATGAACAAAAAAAGACACACAATTCTACAGGGATATTCCACAAGAGTCCGCATTTTTACAACTAAAGAAAGCTATAACTTCACCTCCGGTACTAGCACCCTTTATAGATAACAGGAAAACAATCTTAGTTTGTGATGCGTCCAAAACCGCTGTTGGCAGAGCACTATTACAAGAAGACCACCATGGTCGACGGTTTGTTACAGCTTACGCGTCAAAATCACTAACACAAAACGAGAGAAGTTGGTCGACGACAGAAAGGGAACTAGGAGCGGTCAAATATTTTTGTACTTACTTTCGGCAGCATTTATACAGGAGAAAATTTATAGTCGTAACAGATCACACATCACTTAGATATTTCACATCTATAGCTGAGCACAACCACCGTATCCAGAAATTTGCAACTACCTTAAGCAATTTTTCATTTGAAACAAAAATTGTTAAGAGACGAAATAATATCATAACTGATTATTTATCTCGTGTACCAAACACTGACATCGAAAACATATACCAGAAAAGCATAAATAATAACAGTTATACATTACTTAATATTCCCCCGCACGTACATAATATTTTTGAGGCCCTATAAATAGTGATATCTTTTAGCAAAGAAAAAACTGAAGAGGTCAAGAGTGAAATCGTGAGGTTTATCTTCGAAAATTGGGAAGAATATAGGCATACTTGGTATCGCGGGAAATAGAGCAGATAATATTTATAAGATAAAAATTCAAAACGAACTGCATAAACTCCCAGTTCAATTAATACTACACGCAGTATAGTATCAACTTACTATAAAATCAACATTCATATAGTATCAGAGGAAAATGCTCAATGTAAATCTGTTCAGTGTGATAGGCCCGTCGCTANTATAAAATCAACATTCATATAGTATCAGAGGAAAATGCTCAATGTAAATCTGTTCAGTGTGATAGGCCCGTCGCTAATGTTGCGTTGTATACAAAGTCCATTCATGATAAAGTACACTTTACTCCAGTGATTACAAATGTGACTGAATCACTNGCGTTGTATACAAAGTCCATTCATGATAAAGTACACTTTACTCCAGTGATTACAAATGTGACTGAATCACTTGAACCAGAAAGCGAACTTTTTTTATTCCCACTTCAGCTTATTCCGACAAACACTTCACCATTTTAGGGAGAGTATGAAAAGGACCCATTTATTTTACAATTAAAACAAGCTCTTACACAACCCGATAGTGTTTCACCGGCAATTCGTAGTTTATCTCGCAGGTATGGGGTGACAGCTAACGGGGAAATATATCATAAATTACATATTCCAACAGGCGAACGTCATCTAACAGTGGTACCACAGTATTATGTACAAGAAATTANTAGTGGCCCATCATGACGAGTTAGTCGGAGGCAGACATTTTGGTGTTCGTAAGACTATAGGTAAAATAAAACACGCGTATACTTGGGAAACAATACAAAAAGATGTCAAGGAATATATTAAAACATGTGAGACTTGCCAACGCACTAAACGAGCTAATACTAAACCAGCAGGAGAGTTGCAACCCATTCCACCTCCTCCTAAATTTTTTTGTGGTCAATCGATGCCAAAGGACCCCTTCCGACCACGAAAGCTGGTAATAAGTACATTTTATTTATGATCGAACATGCTACACGCTATTTAATGGCTACACCAGTCAACAGCATAGAAGCAAAGACGTGCGCACAATTTATTAAAACAATAATACTTAGATTTGGGTGTCCAAAATGAAGTAATTTCACAATTGTTAGACGAATTAAAANCAATTTATTAAAACAATAATACTTAGATTTGGGTGTCCAAAATGAAGTAATTTCACAATTGTTAGACGAATTAAAAATCAAAAAACTCTGCAATACAGCTTATAATCCGCAGGCTAACGGTTTAACTGAGGCCATGAATTAGGTCGTTGGCCAACAGCTAACAATGTACGCGGAGTCCGACCAACAGAATTGGGACAAATATTTAGAATTAATTATCTTCAACTATAACACTACCGTTAATACAACAACGGGGTTCACACTGTTTTATTTCATCCACGGAGTTAATGCAAGCCAACCTTCACACGTAGTTCTTAACAAACCAGACATAAGAACCGCCGACTGGGNACGGAGTTAATGCAAGCCAACCTTCACACGTAGTTCTTAACAAACCAGACATAAGAACCGCCGACTGGGTACAGACATTAGAAAATGTACGAGCCACAGCTGCAAAGAATATCGGTAAAGGTCAACGGGTCCAAGCTAAATATTTTAATAAGNTTTAGAAAATGTACGAGCCACAGCTGCAAAGAATATCGGTAAAGGTCAACGGGTCCAAGCTAAATATTTTAATAAGAGGTTACATCCCTCTCAGTACAAGGAAAATCAATGGTTGTGGCTGAAAAACCACGCACGGAGGAAAGGCCTATCATTTAAATTTATCGGTCCCTATAAAATATTCAAGGTACCCTCTACAAACACGATAGTCATAGAGATGAGACGGCGGGGAAAGAAATTTAGGGATACAGTGAATACACGACATATTAAACCGGCTTATTTAAGAAGAACTCGAAGGTTCACTCAAGCAGAATCCAATTCACACAACCGCCAATCACAAATAGTAAACAATGCTCAAACCACACATCCGTCCGCAACCCCTAGGGCAAACGTGCAAGTAACACCCCTCACCGCTGTCGGACAGATAAATACTCACGCCAGGTCACAGGACGTACAGCCTCCCCCATACATAAAAGTCAAATTATTAAGTAAGTTATGAAAGAATTTATAATAAAAGGAACTCACGTGTAATGTTGTTTGCAGGAGATTACCTATCGTGACAAGTGCTGCGTTGTTATGTGTATTTTTCCCATATTTTTTTAAAATATCTTTTTCCATCACTTCCAGCAGTTACCCGATATTCAGGATTCATTCCGCCATTTACTGGTATGATGTTCACCAAGCCATCGTATACGAGGAATCCACACCAGTGATTTATAGTATTCCCNTTCCGGCATTTACTGGTATGACGTTCACCAAGCCATCGTATACAAGGAATCAAAACCAGTGATTTATAATATTCTGTTGAAAACGCCACAGCCAACTTTCATAACACAAACATGGGAGAACCACATGTGCCAGTTCAACATTACATACTTTTGTAAAAATGCGAAAACGTTAACACGCACAATCGACAATATCCAACAACTGGTAAACGAATACCACGCCGAAACGGAACCGCAGATTCGCAAACGTCGAGGTATCCACTTCATCGGCGACTTGTTTACATGGTGTTGCAATACGCTAGCAAATAGACACTTGGAAAAATTAATTTGAAATTACGAAATTATCATACAGAATGTCAATAATATCCTAAAGTCGGTGCATACAAACAATGAGACCATCAAAGACATAAAAAATGTGCAAAATGCAAAACAAAACATCACAAATTGAGGTAGATTACATTTGATTGCGGACGCCATTAACAACATAACACTTTCGTTGAGACAACATTTCACCTCATTTAACACGGAACTTTTAGCACTAACGCAACAACTAACACTTTCCATTGTTTTACACTTACTAAATATCCTCTTACAGAAACAGGAAATATTAACACACATCACGCAGTGCAAAACGAATGACTTTCCGATTAAACTCGTTCCGGAAGAGAAGTTTTTAAAAGACCTTCACGACTTACAAAACAATTTGGAATCCACGGAATTGAAGTTATCAATGTCGGCGGCACATCACACTGCATATTATCAGCTTCCATTAACAGAATGTGGCATCAGTCCTTCTCGATTTGTTGTTAAAATCCAAATACCTCTTTTGCAGAAAACATCAGATTGGCATGTTTATCACTTAATACAGACTCCCTTTCAATCTTGTAATAGATTGTGTTATTTGCACACTAGTGAAAATACTATAGGACTTGATTTTCTGACACAACAAATTGTTGACTTATAACACACAACCGAACACACGGATCACATTTACCGCATTCCNACACAACAAATTGTTGACTTATAACACACAACCGAACACACGGATCACATTTACCGCATTCCGCGTGCAAGACCAGTAACCAAAACTATACTCTGCTTCAAAGAAATGTTTTTCGCACGTCAACAACCACTAAANTTCCGCGTGCAAGACCAGTAACCAAAACTATACTCTGCTTCAAAGAAATGTTTTTCGCACGTCAACAACCACTAAATATGGATGCATGTAAATTTCAATGTACGAACTACTCACTTTTAAAATCACGGAATTTTTCCCCAACCAGTTTTTAATCAGTAATATACCGTCACCGATTTGTATAGACTGCTTAAATGGCACGATACACAAATTCAATCATGAGTCCATAGGGACAACAGAATTAAATCTTCCATGGTACTGCGAATTAAGGACGGCACATAATGTGATTATTCAGAAAACGCACACATGCGACACATGAGCAACAAATACATCACAGATAAATATTGGCATTCCGATTCACTGGCTCCGCAACACTTATTTCCAACCTGAACAACTCCAACTAAACACCGGTATACATGTTTCGAACATATCCCACTTGTTACACACGGACTGGCACATTCACTCCAATTTGGATCAGGTCAACACTGTTTTAAATCATGATAGAATTGAGTTCCCCGACGAGTACAATTACGTATTCTCGCCCATAATTACACTACCACAATATTCATATTTCATAACGAAAGTTATTGCAATACTGATTGGAGTCTATATTTTCCTGTATTTTTGAATTTGTCAGATGGCACAGATTGTACTGCAAACACAGTAAACCCGAACAAATCATAATACATAAGTCACTGCTGAAGTTAATATTTCTACCGGTCGTCTTTACCCGAACTGCATCATCAATCTCATTCTATTTCCTTTTTCCTATTACGCATAACGCACAGCGCCGCAGCACCACGTCGAACCAAGGACACCAAAACAAGATCGAGTCGCCCGACGCCTGCAATGGAACAGTTCTTCGTTATAATGTCTTCCTCTTCGTGCAGTAAGCACGGAAGTTCCCAACCCGTACGACTGCCAGAATGGACTAACGTGAACTGACGCTCACGGTACAGCTGCGGTTGGAAGCTGAAAAGGACACCGGATGTGTGTCTCTCGCATCCGTGGGTGGCGTGATACTGCACGCCTACCAATGTATTCTAAAGTAAAACAAACTGCCGCGATGCGGTGGTAAAAGATTTTCAGTTGCCTTCTGAAGGTCTGTCTACAGAAACAGGTTACTGTTAAAACACGACAGAGCCGTGGTCTTATTTGTTAACGGGGCGCTCTTAGCCGCGAGGCCATACCGCACCCCGGCCTCCCAGTAGGCGGGGAAGAGGGATCACGCCCTCTCATCGCAGACATGACCAGCGCTTTCTGAATTGACCAAACCCGTTTGCCCCGACCTGTACACAGGCCGCACCAGGCAGAGCCCCGATCTGATATTGCAGATCGCACAGAGCATGTCCTACCACAAGGCCTGAGATTCTAGCACTCAGATTACCAAGCGTGTGGTATAGCCGGAGCACTACCCACGCCCCTGACGTGATCTCGGGCACGCCCCCGGAACAATCCTGTTCAACGTCCGGCTCTTTTAGCAAGAGGGGGAATCTCTCCGAGCCTTCTCCAGCATGCGGAGTCAACCACTGCCAGCACGAGTCCAACCTCGTCTGATCCAAATTCCAGGGAGTACCCCTGGATGGGCCAAGCGGATCATCCCGTGCTCCCTCTTAATTTCCATGGCACGTATGGGTTTTCCTGTGTCCGACTGCGTCGCCTAACCTCCATGCGGGAGTGTGCGGAGTCCCTCAGAACAGGTGGGTACCGCCATGACCGTCCGGTTTTACTCCCTTTGCTGTCTTCACCAGGAGCCGAGCTCACACGAAGCCGCACACCAGGCCGACTCGCAACATCAGACACGCGTCCTTTACCATCCTAGAATTTCTTCACAGGGAAATTCCTGTTTTGGGCCCCAGTGGCCTGAGTGCCAAGAGGTCCAACACCCCACCAAGTGGTCGGGCCTTGGTACTATCTATCGGCCCAAGCCATCACGGCAGATACCCCTGAACAGCCGCTAGAAAACTGTTTCCCATAGGGCACGGGCGGCAGAGCCCAGTCTGTTTAATCAGGGGTGGCACGAGAAGCCCTGGGTTGCCATGGATGTTGAGAGGCTATAAGAGACGCATCACCCATCCTTTCCGGAAACCGGTAAGTAAGTTCGTCTCGGCTACCATAGCCTAGTACTGCCACGCCACCTCGAATGACCAACCTACACTCCCCCCACCGGGGTGACCGTACGATCCTCCCCCCTGTCTACAGAAACAGAGCTCACACCCCCATATGTGCACATGCCTTGTTCGCCCATCCTTATAACCCACATCCTGTTAGTTAAATGCGCATATTTAAACCGCCGGCAGAAACTCAGATACTATGGAATTACAAATTTAATCAAACATAATAGGCTCATTTAACAATCTCCCACTTAGTTTTCCTACGATGCATTGTCTCCATAAGTTCCTGCAGGGTGCACCCATAGTATAAGTAGATATAATTGATTATCATTAGAACACTGATTTAAGGAATTAACGAATATAGCAACAATTCGTTTTCACGGCAGGTAACATGTACAGTGATATGTAGCAATAGATGAATAAATTATTGTAAATATAGTATGAAACGTCATTTTTATATACAATTTTATACGTACTTTATTAGGCATTACCTAATACAGATGCCACTTTAGTGTACATCAGTTATGCGTCAGAATTGGACTTTTCAATACTTGGTTTGAGAACCATCAGTGAAGCAAGGCAGAGTGACAGTGTCCTTAAAAGGTGATGCGGATATATATAGGGACGCTCAGTACAGTGTGATAAGTACTGAAGTGTGTGGACGATTTTATTCACGTAAATTGTGTTTATACTTTCAATCAGTTCATTGTCAATGAAAAGTGGTTCTAATAGTTGGATGATTCATGTCATAGTTATACCAAAATGTATATTCTTTTTTTAAATAGCTGTAGTAGGAATTATGTATTTAGATGCTTGTACACTTCTGTACACTTGTTACAAAACTACGTTGTGAGTAGTTGTGTGCGCCTTAGTGCAAACAATACAGGGGACTGTTCTCAGGGCACACAAGAGTTGCCTTCTGGTGACTTTTTGAATAACTCACGAAGGTTGTAAACTTTATGTTGTACAAAGTCGGGCAGCAAGTTTTCACTGCCGTATGTACTTACCAGAGAGTGTTTGTTCAACATTACGATATAAAACAGTATAATGTGAAGGAATTCAAATAGTACACGTTTACTCATATTCATTTTAAATTAATATTCTGTATATATTGGATTTTATATCATAATATTTCTATGTACGGTGATGGAAAAGTGTCTGGTAATGTATGTGTAAATTAATGTACGTCCAACATCCGTTCACCCTCCCTACCCCTTCCTTCCACCTCAGCCAAGCCTCGCACGAGACAGCGGAAGGAGGAGCCCGACGTCACCGGTCAGCAACTTCACTGCCAGCCCCCACGTGTGCGCAGAGTCCACCGGACGACGGCGAACCATCAGTGTGAGCAACATCTATTTTATGCCATTATCCACAACACTTATTCCGTGTAACTCTTCTATGAGAATTACAGGGTCATTATCAAGTCTCTAATCCACACTACACACTCTTCTTCTACCATTGACCTAGACATACACTATTTTTCAAGTAAATATGTCACTACTCTACTAAGTTCTCAACCATCCCTACAGAGATGGGGACCCACATGAGCTGCCTTGCCAGAGCGTAAGTATGAGTCGCGTGAGAGGACGCTGTGTGTGTGATTTGGGGCTGTGTGTGTCCGCACAGTGTGGTGAAATGAGCTGAAAACACCAATTTTTTGTTTTCTAACCTACCCTATTTCTAAGAATTAAGTGTACGTCCGAGGTAGGGATGGGAGTTTATTGCGTCTCAGGGCTAGGCCCCATACGCCTACAAGGGAGAGGATCCATGCAAAGAAGGCGTACATCGCGGCAGCGAGGGATTAAGGCAGTCATGGCCGCAATTGGGGCCATGAACTGCATCCCTAAGTGTACCTATAGCTGAAGTTATAGCTAAGAAGGGGGAGGGGAAAAACCGGCATAGGCACCGTAAAAACCCTCCCGACAGGAAAGAAGTTCAAAATTTATGCATGCATTACTGAAAATGTTATAGAAGCAGCTGGTGTGGATTCCATGCTTTTTAATGTGGAGTTGAAAATCTAGATGAGAAAGGGGCGGGGTTGTGGGCGCAAGCACCCTTGAGGTTGAACTGCTGTCAATATTTCTGTGCAGGCGAACCAGCACAATAATATTGACAGCAGCTATTGAATGCAGGGCCTCCCTGCTTCTCGTTGAGTGCGTCGGCAAACTGGGCAGCTAAGTCATGGCACCTATTTTATTTTCACTTTTCTGCGCTGACATCAGGGTCTCCAAGCCGTGGGCGAAAGCGGGGAGGCTTGACCGGGGAGCCACCCCCCCCCCTCCTCCAAAATAGTCCGTCAGTCTTCTTTTGGTGAGCTCCAAGCTCGGGCGTGACATCCAGGACCTACCAAGCATGATGGCGAATCAGCTGGCCCAGGAGTGAAGGCTGATGGCAGGAAGCTTTCGAGGTCCAACGCATTTCATTCACGCATCTGCAGTCAGCAGCCTGCAGAATCCAGCAGTGAGGTTCGCTACACTTAGCATGTTTCAGCACCTCGAGATCCCCGTCCCAGCCTTGATCGTTGAGCTGCCTCCTGCACGATGCACTTCGCCATCTCGTACTGAGCTACCCAGGTCCCCGACGTCCACGACGACGGCGCTGTCGCACCGGCCAGTTCGTCCGCGGACTGGTATTCGAGTATTCCCAGCCACCCTAGAGCCTGGGGATCCCCTATTCGCCACCTGGAGACGCGACGAGTTGCGGAGTAGTCACCGCACCCGAGCTGCTGCAGTCCCGCCGTACTCGCAGAGGAGGCAAGGCCTGCAATAAGTTACAATAAAAATAAAAATAAACTAGAATGTGTATTCAGTTATTAATTTCTTTAAGGTTGGCAGCAATAAATAGTTAATATATAACTTTATAAATAGTTTGCATTTATAATAATATAGAAATAAAGTATTAAATTTAACAATAACTGAAGTAAAAGTTGAGTTTTGAACATATATTGTGTTGTGTGTTGTTTGAATTTAACATTTAATTAGTCGGAACCAACAGCTAACAGTAATTTAATTCTATTTTATGTACTCTTGAATGACTACTAGTGTGTGAAGGTGTTATAGTGCTGCTCGAGAGAAGTGCTGATATTATGTAGCGGGGTGGGGGAGGGGGGCGCCGGGAGCGATGCGCACGCTGTGGGAGCTAGGCTTAGAGTGAGGCGAAAAGCCAGGCGCAACCAGTTTTGCTAAATGTCCCGACTCGCGTCCCGGAGCTGTAAGATGGGTTTTAGAGTTTTTGTTTAATCATTTATCCGTGGCATTTTAGGTATTTTTATGCATATGCAGGTGTATGGTTCGTAATTACCGACATCGTGGATATTAGGGTTGGGGTGGAGCTTTATTTTATCATAGAATGTATTGTTTTGTTTAATTTACTTTTCGTTTATATACTGCACTTTTAGTATTGAATGGAGATCGCAGTTTCTCGTGTATCTAGTGGCTTAGCCAATTATTCTTAGGTATTTATTCTGAAGTGGTTTTAGCTGCGGTTCCCCACACATGAGGGACGAGTGGAGGATTTAATTGTACATTGGTTATGGTTGTGTCTGTTGCAAACTTTGTAGCTGCATGAATGGTGGAATGTTCTGCTTTAAAACCGTATTGAGTATCCGGAATAATGTCACTAATTTCGGCGTGTGTGTTTAGCCTACTTAGCAGCATCTTTTCGAATATCTTACTCAGCGAGATGAGCAGTGATATCGACCGCCTGTTTTGTAGGTAGGTGGGGTTTTTCCTGGGTTTAGGTAGTGTAATTACTTTTGCAGTTTTCCAGACTGTGGGGTAGTATTTATATTTCAGAATTGCATTAAAAATGTATATTATAAAACACAATACTGGGTAAGGTAAATTTCTTTAAGTTTGGTATTTTATTGTGTCTGACCCTGGCGCCTTGTTTGCTTTAAGTGTTTTTAAAGTGAAAAGAAGTTCAGGGAGTCCGGCTGGTTCCGGGTCAGTTGTAGATTGTTTATTTAAGAAGTTGTTTACTGTTGTGTTAACATCACAACTGAAATTGATGTCACCCCGAGATCGTTATTTGGGGAGAATTAGTCTTTTAGTGAATCTGCTATTGCTTCTGCTTTGTCCGCCGGGTTGTACTTTATACCGTTTACTGTAAATATTGGTAGATACTGGGTTTTCCTACTAATTCCTTTTAATGTGCGGGAGATGTTCCAAAATTTTTGCGTGTTATTTGCGAGCTTGGTGACAAATTTTTCCCATTTATTTATGTGAAGAATGCTTACTTTTGATCTGAGTTTTTTTCTTTTTTTAGATTCCTGCGTTCTAAATCGCTGGTAATCGTGTCTATAATCCATTCACGGTATCTTCGATACTTTTGAAAAGAACCTTTGAAAAATCACCCTAGGAGTTACATGTTCAATTGGTTATAAAAAAATGGTATATGGAAAAAGGTTTTGTCTTGCTTTTAGCACTGAAGCACTATATAAATTGGTTGTTTTAAGTTTTAAGTATATTTTTTCAATAAATTTTAATAATTTGTTAAAAGTCCGTAAGAATTAACAACGGATTTTGAAGGGACATGTTGGTTATAGCTGAAAAGAAATAGTTCGTAGGTTAAATATTAATATGTATAAATTTAATGCCGTAATTGTAAAGTTAATATTGCTAAACTATATATTTACATTTTTACGTAGCACTCATGGGTAAAGATTTCACCGTTATTAATTGAAATTAAATAAATTTCAGTTGTTGTCCAGCGGACTCGTACACTCCATCTTGTTCGTTTGGGCACGTTTTTTTCAGAAGTATAACCACGCCATATTGGAGACGCTGAATTGTGGTTATAAAACTAACGTAACACATTCTTTCTACTTACAAGATAATTCTAGGTTAAGATGTAATTTTAGTATTAGCGTTGTTATTTCTGCAGTTTATCAAATAAACGTGCAAAATATAGAAAGGCATTTGAATATTTCCGTTACGTTATTCCCTTCGCAAAGAATGCAAAGGAATCGAATTTTGGTCGCCGCCAACTGATAATCGATTATTTTCGAAAGCTTTTTGTGGAGACCAAGAGATGGCAGCACATTAGCGTTGGTTCTTCAGTGCCAAATGTTAGCCGTGACTCGTCTTTCCGCCGCATAGTGTTGTTTTTATGTTGCAGTGAAGAAGCGCGACAGTTCTTGATGGAACAGAGATGTACCTACACCGCAGGTTTCAAAATGAAAGTGATTTTGTTCGCTGAAGAGTTTGGAAATCGAGCCGCGGGCCGTGAATTCGTAGTAAATGAAACGTTAGTGCGGGGCTGGAGGAATTTTTCTCACTTATAAGTCGCACCCCAAGTTTTCAATAAATTTTTTTTTAAATAAAATGTGCCACTTATATGCGATAAAATACGGTACCATTTATCACAGTGAAATCTTTAACCTGAGTGCTACTTCCAAAAGTTTATTATGTAAAATTTAACTTTTTCCTTACAGCAAATATGTAAATAAATCTTAATACAATAAGTAAACTTTAATTAAATTATATAATTAACAGTTCCGATATATACTTCAATCTACCTTTTTGTATGTATTACAACATTTCGCTAAATTGATTAGCATTTTTTAGACATTTAGAGAATTTTATTAAAGTATATGACAGTTGAGATTACATGGCATTGTTTCTCTTCAAAAATAAATTTTGGTAGTTCCCACATGGACACTGTTAATAAAATATTTGACAGTTCCCACAAGGCACTGTTTGTTTACAAAATATTTGACAGTTCCCACATGGCACTGTTTACAAAACGTTTGACAGGTGTCACATGGCAATGTTTTGTTTACATACTGCGGAAGGATACATAATCGGCTCCCTGAAAGTAGATATTTAGCAGGGCTTCAGAAAATCTTGAAGTTACCGTGAATACATTATAGCCTATATTTTTTGTACAGTATTAGGAGGATATCTATTTCCGGGAAGTTTTGAAGCAGGAATTCCCTTCTATTTAAAATGTTGTATTACAGGGAGCGGCAGAAATAACTCCTTAGTTTGCCACCGCCATGGGATCGGCGCTAGTGGTGGTATGCGGCCCGGGTTGTGTCATAGTGCAGCACCACTGCTGCCATTTCAGTCGCCACCATGGCATGGAGCGGTGAACATCGTGCGTTCGTCCTTGAAACCTATTTTAAAAATGGCGATTCTGTAATCACAACGCAGCGATTATTTCGTACGCGCTTCGGAATAGGTCGGCACGGTACAGTCCCTGACAGGAAAACCGTTCTATTGTGGGTTAAAAATTTTAGAGTCACAGGTTCGGCTTTAAAAAATGCACCGCCAGGTAGACCTCGCAGCGCTCGAACTCCACAGAACGTTCAATTACTCCAACAAGCAGTTACCAAATCTCCAAGACGTCCAGCCCGTAGGCACGCTGCCAGCTTGGGAATATCTGATCGTAGTGTGAGAAGAATTTTACACCAAGACCTCCACTTTCATCCGTACAAAATCATGGTTGTGCAGGAACTTAGTGAACGTGATTGGGCCAACCGTATTGCATCTTGTCAGGCTATCCTGGAAAACGTTCCAACAGACGCAGTTGTGCTCTCAAGTGACGAAGCACATTTTCATTTATCAGGATTCGTCAACAAACAGAATTTTCGATATTGGGCAGAAAATAATCCTCGGCAACTGCATGAGCGACCTCTCCATAGCCAACGTGTCACTGTTTGGTGTGCTGTAGCAGACTTTGGAATATCAGGCCCGTATTTTCTTGAAGAGGAAGGACGAACAGTTACAGTAACATCTCATAGTTACGTAGAGATGCTACACAACTTCCTGTAGCCGAAACTGAATGAACGTGGAAATCCTGCTGTATGGTTTCAACAGGATGGTGCCACCGCTCACACAGCAAGAGAATCTACGGCAGTCCTAAGACAAATGTTTCCAGGGCGTTTAATCTCACTGCGAGGCGACATCCCGTGGCCAGCTCGTTCACCCGATCTTACCGCCTGTGACTTCTTTCTCTGGGGTTACCTGAAGAGTAGAGTCTACAAAAACAAACCGACGACAATCGATGAACTCAAAGCTGCTATCCGACACAAAATCGCGGAAATTCCACAAGAGATGGCGAGAAGAGTAATGCGTAATTTTAGAGTGAGGCTTCAGACATGTATAGACAGTGACGGTCGACATTTGAGTGAGATTATTNATGCGTAATTTTAGAGTGAGGCTTCAGACATGTATAGACAGTGACGGTCGACATTTGAGTGAGATTATTTTTAAAACGTAAGTGAAAATTAAAAAACTTTTATGTTTAAAAATTAAGTGACAATTAAAACAAGATTATGTTTAAAAATTAAGTGACAATTAAAAAAAGATTATTTTAAAATATTAAGTGAAAATTAAAAACAAATTATGTTTAAACATTAAGTGAAAATTTAAAAAAAGGTATGTTTAAAAATTAAGTGAAAATTAAAAAAATTAATTCACACTAAATGGCAAACATAATTATTTTAGATGGTATAATAAACTTTTGACTAGAATCGTTTGTGTATTTTTTATTAGCCTTTCACATTCCGGAGTTATTTCTGCCGCTCCCTGTATTATTAAGTACTGATTTTATGGTTGTGTTTAGCAATTCTATGGCCGGATCAGTATCATCCTGGGATATGATTGGAATGTTTTTTCTGGTCAAAAGTTTCTTCTAATTCTGTTTTAAAAGCCTGCCAGTCATTTTTTTTTTTTTTTTTTTTTTTTTTTTTAAGCCTATTGTGGTAGGGTGATGTCTTAAAACTGGGGAATAATGTGTGGGTTCGTTTGGAGCTTTTATTATATATGCCGTTCTTTGTGCGTGGGAAAAGAGAGCTTTACCTGCTGGGTTATTCTTGGCGCCGTGCCAGTGAGAATTTCTAGCATTAAAATCGCCTGCTATGATAAATGGGTATGGCTGGTTTGCAATTTTATCTAGGTCTTCCTGTGTGAGTGGTTTGCTAGGGGAGAGGGGCATTTTAGATGTGGCCTGACATGGTATTAATATTTATTGATGTGGATTCTACGTGCTCACAATCCGGGTCTTTATTTAATGTGATGTTGTCATTTATTATGAACTAGGATTAAGGTGCCCCGCCTTTAGTTATCCTGTGGTTTCGGTAGGTTATGTAATTTTTTATTGTGAATCTTTTAGTTGGTTTTAGCTTGGTTTCCTGAATAAGAGCTATTTCTACTCCGGACGTCTCCAGCACTCTCTCGAGCTCGTATAGTTGTTGAAAAACACCGCTACTGTTCCAGTACATTAAGGGAAGGATACCCGGGACTGCTGGGGGTCGTGAGACCATTTAAGGGCCTCCGAAACTGGCCAGGGCTTCCAGGAGGAGCATGGATTTCTCCTGCGGGTTTGCAGTGGCTCTAGTTTGCTACATGAAGTGCCGTTAATGCACCATAATGACAGTGAAATTGGCCTCTTTGAGGAACTGCATGAGCTCGTGTATGTGCTGCAAGACCGACCTCGTGCCACTAGGGGCATGTGAAGTTGTGGGCTGTGGTTGTGGTTGAGGAGGAGGAGGAGGGAGGTTGTACACTGGTGTTGTTTCGTAATTTACGACTGAGGTTTGCATGGGGACGGTAATGATTTTGGGTGGCCCTAAGGTCACTTGCGCGAAGGAATGTTCTCTGGGGAGATTTGTCTCGTTCAGAATTTTTGGATAGGTAGCCATGTTCCTGGCCAGGACAGGTACTGGCTTTGATATGCGGGTTTGTGCCCTGGACTTCTCTGCAGCAGATTATCACTTTTGCACAATGTCTTAGGTAGTGGGGGCATGGATTTGAGGCAGCTGTGCTGCGTGCCATTACAATTTCTGCAGACAGGGTTTTTTTGTTGTGTTAGGGCAGGCGTCCTGTGTGTACTGGCCGGCGCAGTGAGGGAAGATGGTCGGCATGTGACAGAAATTCCTGGTATGATCCAGGGAAAAACAGTTGCGACATTGTGTCACGTCAGAGGGCCTTTTTTGTATGGTCTCGGAATTACTACGGTCACGTTAAGCCCTTTCACGAGAGGATATATGGTGTTGTTTTTGGTGGCCGGGACGCAGAACAATCTCTGGTATTGCAGCCGCTGTTTTGAGGGGTCCTGCGGGCCTGGGAGTTTTTTGTGAAACTGGTAGATATCAATTATTTGATACCCGAGTGCCTGCAGATCCTGCCTGATGTCATCTGGGTTTGTGTTTTCAGTAAGATCGAAGACGACATTCTGAGGCTGGTCAGTGGTAGTGCTATAAGTAAAGTATTGAAAATTGTTAGCTGACAGGAGCGTCGCAGCGTCCTTATGTTTCTGCGCACCGGCTGCCACAATGTGCAGTCCGTAGCGCGATACTGATTGTAAAACCAACGGGGCTAACAGCTCGTAGTTTCCGCACCAGCAAGGTGTACTTGCTGATGTCAGGAACTACCAGCCGAAAATTTGAAGTTTTTGCATTCCTTGTTTGGTTGGTAATCGGGTGTGTGCGGGAGGGATGGGGGCTGGCTTGAGGAATCGGGCTGATTTGTGTTATCGTGTACCTCTTTCAGAACACTGTATCGGCTTACAACCGGTATCTGTGATGTCGCCTCTAACGACGAGGAGCGATGGCGTTTCCTCTCCAGTGAGTCGTTTCTCATTATCCTCTGTGACATTCTCCGTGCCAATTCTGCAATCGTGGCTTCCAGTTCTGCATTACCCCTTGCCTGACGCTGGGTCAGGCGTGCTCGGGCAATGTTTCAATTCCCAGAATTTTCGCACTCCATTTCAGTTCCCGTCACTGGTGGGTCGGTGAGGGGGGAGGGGGTTTGTGTGTATTTTTGTAACGTGTTTGTGGCTGCAACCATGGTGCCGTCCCCGGACACCAGTGCTGCACTGCCCGGAATGTTGTTAGTGAATGTTGGGGTTTGTACAATCTCTGGTGTGCCCTGGCCAGACATGAGGCCCCCAACCGACTTTTGGCCCGCAAGGGGGGAAGGGGAGGGATCCTGCATGGAACAGCAACGATAATGTGTGTTATTTATTTTACAGTGTTCCTATCCGCTGCTGAGTGCCGCAGTCGCTGACTCCAAGGGGGCTCGGCTCTAGATGGCCGAGCGAGTACGCTCGGCCGACTGTGACACTCGGGTTTAGTGCCGCGAAGATATAGTCGTTCTGCCCAAGAGACAGAGCTGCACCTCCACGGAGAAGAAGACCCAAGACGTTTGCCACCTGAACGCAAGCGAGCAACTGTGTGAACTGAGCTAGAAATGTCGCTAAGTCGCTAAGATTAAGGGGGCCCACTCCCCTAACAAAAAATTATACTCATAGATTCTTGCGGGTCAATATGCTTAGGCCGTATGACCTCTGCACTTATCACGGAATTATAGTGAACATGGTGAAATGAATGGACGTGGTGTATGATTTCATGGGTGATGTTGTGATAATGTCGTGCTTGGCCATCGGAGGTCCCCTCCCCTCCCTACCTGCATCAGCAGCATCCTTCATTATGCCGCGGCCACGAAGTGGAAAGGAGGTTGTAGCCACTGGAACCCTCCACCCAGACGCCATTTCTGGCGTCGTGAGCAGCCAGATTTTCGGCCTCCAGTCTGGAGAATGCAGTATTCACATACCCGCTCCCATGCCGCGCCCCGCTCCAGGTTTCCCCCTCCTGTAGAGAGCCCGGTAAGGCTTTACCGATCAGGCCCTCGTGGGAGGGGAGGGGGGTTGTGAAATCGGACTTACTGGGTGTGACCCACGCCAGCGGTCCTTTATGTAGGCTTGCGGAGATTTAATCTCGCGCCAGAGGCATATAACTGTAGCTGAAGCTCGGCAAGGAGCGAGATGTTCCTAGTTTGCATTTCCCCGGGCCACCCTATGATGTGGATGGATATCTGGTGTTGTGGAATGTAATCTTAATATTGTAATGCGGTTGGTAAATGTTGTTATGATATGTCGGCATTCAGTATTCTCTTGGCATTGTATGGCAGACACAGAGCCAGCAGAACCTCGGCTGGGATGCGTCCTGCAACAAATAATAACTCCCTGTGTGCATGTATCCATGCACGCAAACACATTCACATTTTTTTTTACACACCCATTTATACATACACACACATAAAGTCATGGGGTTATGGATATACTTGGTTATATATAAAGTCGAATTAATATAATATGCATAATATTATAAATTGAATTGAAAGGACATAATAAAATCGAAATAATGTAGTAACTTAAATCTAAGTAACATAATATTGAAATAATATAATAGTGTAATGACCTAGTAAATCGAGATAATATAAATCTTAATAATAATCAATAAATTTGCAGCCTAATTTGACTCAGTCCCAATTAGTAATCTAAACTATATACAAGTCTTGCCAGGTTGTTGAAGGGAGGATGAGGGCCTTCGGTCGTTTCTGCCTCCACACCAGCCTTTCGTCGTAGTTTTCCAGTTCACGAACCAGGGGGTTTTCTACCTTCGGGATATTCTTGTACAGTTCTGTGGCTAGCTTGCGCATGTGGTGTTCCATGCTCTCCACTTTCAGCTCTTTGTGGAGCTGGTCATTTCGTGTGTACCTGGGTGCATTCGTTACCATGCGAAGTACTCTGTTCTGGAAGCGCTGAAGTTTCTGAAGGTGACAGTGAGCTGCTGTCCCCCAGACTGGTGCGGCGTAGGTGACGATGGGGTGAATGAGTGATTGATAAATGATTACACCGTTTCGGGTGCGGAGTGAACTATGGCGATGCGCCATTTCGCTAATCAGGGCTCAATGTGGTCCAGGGCAGCCTGCACGCGGCTAATGGCCCGGTCTCTACTCATTGATGACGCAAAGACTATGGTGTCATCGGCATAACAGCCGATGCGAGCCTCTCCAGCTCGTAACATGTAATTGATGTAAAGATTGAACAGGACCGGACCTAATACGCTGCCCTGGGGAACTCCTGCTTTTACCTGGCAGACCATGGATGTTTCGCCGTCGAGAATGACATGGAATATGTGAGATGATATGTAGGATGATATGAAGCGGATGAGGTAGGGGAAAGTTGTATTCGTGAAGCTTGTAAAGTAGACCAGAATGATAGACCCCGTCGAACGCCTTTTCTATGTCTAGAAGGGCGACGACAGTGTGATGTCGATATTCAGTGGACTTCGTGGGTGAGCCGGGTGAGTTGGCGAACTGAAGAGTGCCCACACCGGAACCCAAACTGTTCGTCACGAGGTATGTGGTGGGATGAAATGTGTACTAGCACCCTGCTATTCACCACTCTCTCCATTAGTTTGGAGAGAGTGAAGAGCAGACCAATGGGGCGATAGCTGGTGGGTAGTGAGGGTGATTTACCGGGTTTGAGGAAAGTCACCCCCTCCCCCCTGGCCCGCTTCCATCTTTCGGAGAAATGATGATGTCAGAGTATGAGTGAATAATACTCAGCTTAAATACAAATGAATTCAAATAGAATGGGTTTAATGAGGGTGTATTGGATTTTATCTTCTCCTAGTGCGGTGTTGCGGCGAGTGGATTTAATGGCTGTCATCAGTTCGGCGGCAGTTATATCTGTGGTTTCCTCGGGGTTTTCCCCACCTTATACGTCTGCCAGGGTTTGATGTATGGTGGTCTCGAGCTCTCCGTCCCCATCGCCCTCGTTAGGGCGGAATATGTCTTCGAGAGCCCTGGCTAATCATTTGCTTTGTCAGCCGGCATGTTATTTTGTGCCTGTTGGTACTGCTCTCTGTGTAACAAGTCACGGGTTCGCAGCAACAGCTTTTTGTGTCTGTTTTTTTGTGTTATCGCCTTGTCGCTACTCGGCCACCTTAGTTATACAGGGGATGGCCAGTAGTTCATAATAGTTAAATTTTATTGGTCCAGACTAATGACACCTGAGGATGTTGCTTTAGGGGTAAACAAATACTCGTAATCTCTGTTATTTAACACACCAGGATTTTATTTATCAGAAGGTCACATAATTATTACACACACTGGCGAGACCGAGCCCCCCTGCAAGTCGTTTGCCTGACGGGCTGTTGGGCTGAATACTATGCGTCGGGGAAGGTTGTTGAAGGGAGACGTTTCTCTACTTATCTGTGACTGCGGCTTTTGGTGAGTTGTCTTCGTTGGTAGCTGAGGTACGGTGAGTTGGGTGGCCATGGTTCGGGCCCTCAGACTGGCTCTCGTTGACGTGCTGTACGAAGTTGGCTGTTTCCTGCGGCTTGGGCGGTCTCTCAATGAAGCCCGGGATTAGGGTTCTCCCGTGACTTGCACTTTCCTTGTGATCCTGGCTGGCATTCCTGGTTGGAGAGTGCTTCCTCCGCGTCCNCCTGGATTAGGCGGGGCCTGGAGAAATTGCGTCTCTTGTTTACTTCCGGTTGGCTGGCTGGCTGGAAGGACGCCTCACCTCTCTACGCACTGTGGACTTGACAGCTTGAAGGGGGTTGGGGTCCTTCCTCCTCGCGTTCAGTTGACATCTCCGGTCTGCTGGACTGCCGCCGCCTGGTTTCCGGGTCGGCTGTCGGTTTCCTGGTACTGCCTCGCCTTTCTGCTGTTTGCTGGGGTTCGACTCTATGCCGATGTAGCTCCCTCCACTTTCTTCCTTCTTCCTCTCGCTTTCTTCCTCCTGCTTCCTCTCGCGTAGTTACCACTCCTCCTTCCATCTTCCTTCTCTTCCTTCTTCGCTCTCGGTCGCATGATACTTTGTTCGGTTTTTCTCGCGTTTCTCTTTCGCTTGCCACTGCTCGCCTCGCTCGCCTTCTCGCCTGTCTGCTTCACACGGTCATCCCCTCACGCGCTACAGTTTCTACTGGCGCTCTCCCGCCTCCTTCATCACTCGTTCGCGTGGCTCCACACTCGTTGTCGTCCGTTTTATCTTGCTTAGTCTTCTTTACACGCTGCTTCCCGCGCGCGCTGAGTTTCGCAGCTCTCAGGCCTGGCTCTTGAACTCCTGGCGCATTTACTCATGTTTATTTATCTTTGGGCACCGACTGCGCGTTAACACTGGGTTTATTTTGCATCTTGCTTTCCCCTATCTCGCAGTCTCTGTACTATACAGTGAAACTATTTTCCAGCCCTTTCCCTGCCGCTCATCCAAGTGGTCGTACGGCGGGCAGAAGGACTGGCATACTTTTTCGGAAACGTCACTATTCACCATCCAGGGAATTAGTAACTTACTTTTTCCTACTTTTTCTTCCATCGGCGCTCCGGTTACTGTAATTTGTCGGCGCGGTATATTTACCTGACCGCCTGACTCCATATCAAATTCCACCATCCAGTGAAAGTGACCTCCTTTCNTCCAGTGAAAGTGACCTCATTTCTTCGCTTCTCCCTTCGCTACGTCTTTCGCCCGCTCCTCGCTCCCATTCGCTAATTTCTGCCTCTCGCTTCTTCTCTCGCTCTCCCTTCGGTCTCTTCGCTACTTAGCTAATCTCGCCTGCCCATGCTTTCTCGTAGTCTCTCATCATGCTCGCCATTTATTGCCCACCATTAAGTGGGCTGTGGCCTATAGTTTCGCTAATCTCACTTTGTTCTCCTGCCTTACTCTCTCGAACTTGCACCTCCTGTTCGTACTCGGTAATTTCTCGGCTGCCTGCTTCGGTAATTGGGACTCTTTACGTAATGTTGTAAACTGGATGCCACAGGGTGTTTAGATAGACTCTCTGAACTCTGGGTTTAGCCTGACTAGCTCGTTAAGGGTGTCCCACTTTTCTCGGGTTTAGTCTGGTCCTTGTTACAGTATATACAGACATAACTATGCCTTAGCATGCCCTGCCATGCCTAAACATGCCCTATGTTGGGAAGTAATTTTAACTTGTCGCTACTCGGCCACCTTAGTTATACAGGGGGTGGCCAGTAGTCCATAATAGTTCAATTTTATTGGTGCAGACTAATGACACCTGAGGATGTTGCTTTAGGGGTCAGCAAATACTCAATCTCCGTTATTTAACACACCAGGATTTTATTTATCAGATGGTCACATAGTTATTACACACACTGGCGAAATCTAGCCCCCTTGCAAGTCGTTTGCCTGATGGGATGTTGGGCTGAATACTATGCGTCGGAGAAGGTTGTTGAAGGGAGACGTTTCTCTACTTATCTGTGACTGCGGCTTTTGGTGAGTTGTCTTCGTTGGTAGCTGAGGCATGGTGAGTTGGGTGGCCCTGGTTCGGGCCCTCGGACTGGCTCTCGTTGACGTGCTGTACGAAGTTGGCTGTTTCCTGCGGCTTTGACGGTCTCTCAATGAAACCCGGGATTAGGGTTCTCCCGTGACTTGCACTTTCCTTGCGATCCCGGCTGGCGTTCCTGGTTGGAGAGTGCTTCCTCCGCGTCCTTCCGGCCATCGCGTTTCTGTCTGCATTCCTAACCGCGGAAACTGCCACTACGTTTCGGAAATGAACTCNACCGCGGAAACTGCCACTACGTATCGGAAATGAACTCATAAGTTCTCGCCACTTCTACTCGGTTTGTCTCGGGAATTTACACATGAAGTTTCGGCTCACGACTCGCCTTCTCGGGGAATGGCGCCACTCGGACTGGGGCTACCACTCGTTTCCGGGAATTTACCCATATTATCGGCACTGTTCTCGTTACACAACTGGCTTCTCCCGTTTCGGTTACATCTATCTCGTCTCCTCGGCTGAACCGCCGAACTACTCCCGTCTCGGCTGGCGATAATTGCTCCCGAACAACTGACTGCGAACAACTGATTACTACTGATTGCCTGGGCCGGTCCCGAACCCCG